>CM035436.1:75844670-76002170 GCA_020310875.1 Ceratopteris richardii | reverse complement strand
AAAATTATTACTAAAAAACAGATGTCTGCTGCGACAAATCTTCTTCCACCACTTTGTGACCTTAGTGAACTTCAACCCATGAGGAGATGAGCATAGCCTTGAGGCTCGAACCTTCAATGATCAATCCTTACCTAAAACTAGTCATGAGCCTTAGCCTTTGATTTCTACTTGTTCTTGCATCTTGTGAGAGAGCGAGGGATTCCACACACACACAGATTATTAGCCAATAACCAATGTCCACACATACATTGAGAGAGAGTTTATTAACTAATAGTGAACTATAATACGTGCCTTCTTTATTTGAGGTATAAATGTCATAATATATGTACATAATACATCTTTTGGTTATATGTGTATTTGTAACAACGCACCTTACGCACCTTACCTTGGGATACCATTTGGACCTCGCACCTTACGCGCACCGAATTGACCGCACCGAACGCATTGGACTGCCTTGAGCCAGAATTCAGTTGTTGTTCATCACAGACGATAAGGGATACAAAATGCAGATGCTAATTTTAGGACAAGAGAGGTTAAGAATGGGACCATTGTCAGTATATTTGCTTACAGATATTAAAGGTGGAAACCTCTTTTCCCTTTTCTTTTTCCCCTGGTTTTCTTCATCATTTTCTGCTTAAAATCATGTTGCAAGTCAAAAATGTAAAAGGCTACAGGTTTGTTTGAGCCTCTTGAAACTGAACATGTAAACACATATTCTTTAATCTTTTCAAGGTTCCATGTGCTCTAATTAATTGGAGCCTTGTCTGCTCTCTTCACTGAGAAGACAGGTCTGCTGAAGATTACCTCAAGATATGTGTTTCCATTTTGACACAAGTGAATGAGGATACTGGCTTCTGATCCATGGTGGAATGGTGTTAAATGCCATAATCTGAATTTCATCGAGGTTGACATGCAACCTGTCATCATGTGGGAACTCATGTAAGTCATCCAGATGCTGCTTCATGCCCTTTCGAGAGTTGGATATTAGCACAATATCATCACCATATAACAGCTAATGGATCCAGGCCCCTGCTAGTTTGGCTCTTCTGTCACCATAATTGTCAATCTAGTCAAAGGCATCATCACACCAAAAAGTGTGGGGGATAATGGACAGGCTTGCTTAACCCCAAGTGCGATGAACCAGGTTTCAGATGTCCTTTGGGTTCCATACATGTCTTTCCACTGGTGTATATAGGGACAAAACCCCTAAAACAGCCTTCTGGGTATGCTTGTTGATTGCAAATGATGCATCAATTTTGCTTTGGTAACGAGTCAAAGACTTGCAGAAATCCGTGAAGCAACAATAAATCCATCTCCTGAGAAACCTTTCCTGGAACTAGCATGTTTTCTTGCTTGTACATCTTCTTACTCTTATCTCTCCATATGCTATGTGGTTGTTCATGAACGGATGCATATAGCCATTCCAAAGTGTGACAAATTATACTAGTACTGTACTTGTAAGGCTCCATAAGGTATCATGCCTTCATTATAGGCATAATAGAAGTCAGTCTTGCAAGACCAACAGGTTGTTGCTGAATAAGACCTGTATTGACCACGGTGGGGAAAGTTGCCCATCATAGGAGTCACCTGCATGAAAGATGAAGTTGCCCATCATGGGAGTTGCCAATGTGGAGGTGGGGTTGCCCACATGCAAGATGAAGTCGTCCATCATAAGGTTGCCCACACACATGGAGAGTCGTCCACATACAAGATGAATTCACCCATCATTAGAATTGCCTACATGCAAGATGAAGTCACCCGTTATGGGAGTTGACCATATATAGGTGGAGTCACCCACATGCAAGATAAAGTCATCAATCATGGGAGTTGGGGGAGTGTAGGTGGAATTGCCCATGCACAAGACAAAGTCACCCATCATGGGCATCTCCCACATGCAAGATGAACTCCCCCATCATGGGAGCTGTCCACATGCAATTGGATACACCCACATGCAAGATGAAGTCAACCATCATGGGAGTTTCCCAAATCCCACATGCAAAATGATGTCGCCCATCATGGGAGTCACCCAAATGAAAATGAAGTAACCCATTATGGGAGTTTCCCACATGCAAGTGGAGAAAAAATATATGTACATTGCTTTTCACTTTTAGAAACTGCTCTTCACACATAGGAATTGCTTTTTACAAAAAATTCAGGAATTAGGGTTTGACTTTTGAGTGCCCAAATGTTGTCCAAATTTAAATTATCATATGTCATCAGATGGCTCTTGACCTGCATTATCCAAATATGTAATAAAAAAAGCTTGAAAATTTTGACAAGTTTTGATCATCTTTCACTTGGGTTTGACCATTGTTGACAGATAAAATCTGAGAATATGTGCAATCTCTCTTGTAGAAGGTCACATTTACAACAATCCCCTCCTAACCTAACACAGGGGGGGAAGAAGATATTTTGGAAGCTTGCTGCCGCCGCCCTGTGCTAGCCCCCCCCCCCCCCAAACAAAAAAAAAAAAAAAAAAAAAGAAAAAAAAAAAAAAAGAAAAGGCTGCGTCTGCTTCACCCCCCAACCCCGGCTGCGTCTGCTTCTTCCTCGCCTCCCTGCTGTCCACCTGCCCCGTTCCTCCCCCCTCCTTTGCTTGCTCCCCCCCCCCCCCCCCCCCCTCTTTCCCCTTTCCCCTTTCCCTTTTGTTGCCCCGCAGCCCTTAACCCTCTCTGTTCTCCTCTCCCTCCTCACCCCCACCTCCTCTGCCTTCTTCCCCTTCTCCTACCTTCGACCCCCCTTTTTTTCGCCCTGTGCTCCCCGCCCCCCCCTGCAGCCTGCTCCTCCCTCCCCTGTGCTCAGCACGTGTGTTGCAGGCATGGAGGTGCTCTTGTTTGGGGGATTTCTTTTATGGGATTGCCGAAGGTTGTTTTGGAGGAATCTTGCCTTGCTTCTCTTGGTTGTTGTTCCTTTGGTGGGAGGAGGATCCCCCTTTCTTCTTCACCTTTGGTTTTTGCTCCCCCCTCCTCTTCCCTTCTTTGCGATCACGACAGATGCAGATGAACACTGAGACTGTCCCTAAGAGGGACTCATTTGAAGCCCCCTCGGCCGCCTCTTCTCTGTTGCCCATTCGACTCTCCCTTACCGATGAGGAAAGAGCGGGTTTAGTTTCGAAAGTTGAATGCCTTCAAGCTTCGCCAATCATGACTCATATGTAAAATCATCATATTGCTCCCCAATCATGGAGAGCTCAAGGACCTTCTTCAGAGGAGCTTACTTGCTTGCGTTGGCAAGCTAGTTGATATCTAGACACTAGGCCAGAGCTTCTACTAGATTGAGCTTGGATCTTCGGGGGCCTCCACCAGGATAATCGCTCTATCTCCCATTGCGGTTTGGGTTGGCCGAGCCTTCATCTTCCCTTGGACTCATGGCTTTGACCCGTTGGAAGCCTTGTTTTCAGCCTTCATTCCAAGGGAAGCTCCTGGGTTTCATGTCATTGCTTTCTTCCCTTGCCTTAGGCATGAGTATTTACCCTTGTTGCCTCATATTAGAGGATCTCGTGGCACTTTCTTGGAGGTTCCACTGACTGCAGCCTCTGTTGTGGGCCCTCCACTTCTCCCTGACCTCCTTTGTAGCCTGGTGCCTCTCATCCTAGTCCTTGGCAATATCTTGACAGTGACTTTCAGGTGAGTCGGGTGGTCCATGTGGGTCAGTCTTCACCATGCCCCCTTCTCCCTGGACAAATCGCCCCCTGATTACTGTACCATCGAGGCTGGTGAGCTTTGATTACCATCTGGTGGGGGGGGTGAGGGGAGTTGAGGGGAGTTTTGACTATGAGGTTGCAAGGTTTTTTGGCGGGAAAGGAGGATTTTCTTGAGGCTCTTATGAGGGTTCACATTGTGGCTCTTTCTTCTTGCAACCCGATTGCCTTGGAGTCAGCTGTCGCATTCTCGTTCCCTTTATGCGGTGCTATGCAACCGGACCGGGGATCTCGATCTCACTGACTTATTCATGAGGGCTTGGGATACAACTCTGTTTTTGTTTATTCCTTGTACCGAGGAGAGTCAGCTTATATTGTATGTGATTGTAGATACTCGGACTGCTCCGAGATGCATGTATGTACATGAGGAGGAGATTGGCCTCAAGAAGGCACAGGCAGTTGGTGAGTCCACTTGGCTGAGCTAAAAAGTGATTTATGTGTGAAAGGTTTGACTATGCCAAGATGTGTTATATGTGTTTCTTGCTCGAAGGCGAAACCCACCCTTCTCTTGTAGCACCCTCATCCATAGAGCTTGAGATATCATCTTATATGTGGTGGTATACTCTTTTGGTCAACCGCACCATTTGTGTGTTTTGTATAAGAAATTAGCAGAGCAGAATAGACCAATAGGTAGAGATGAGAAGATCAAAAACTAAGAGGAGATGCAAACTCAGAGATAGAGAACTCAAATTCTCAAATTATTAAGAGGAATGGAGTTACAAAGATGGTGCTGTCGACCTCTGCACTCCCAATATGTCCAACTGTACATTCCCAATATGGAGCTTAGATCGTGATCTGGACAAACTCTAGATGAATGGTTTATTGGTGCACAATGCTCTCTGAAGCTTTGCATAGGCAATGTTTATATATCTTTTACAATGGGGATTAGTATAGTCAAACATAGTGAGGAGAAGCAAAATAGTTAGTAAAATATAATTGCCGACAATATCTCCATGGCGAGGTGTCATTGTGTCTCGACCCTGTAGAAGGGGGCAAACCTCCTCTGCACTCCCTCCATGAAAGTTCTATGGGGAAACTCTACATTGCCACAAGACCTTTATTTTTGCCTTGAATGCCAACCCAATGGCCCGGAAGTTTATGCCCTACCTTACCTCATGGCTAGACTCATAAACATCATCTATCACCATCAGTGGTCACACATAGACCTCATCCAACTTGGAAGTTAGGGTTCCACAAATGTTCGGGCTCTCAAAATGGCTTCACCTCATAATGGGGGCCTCACAACTTACCATGGATCATTCATGGTTACTTGAGGGTGGAGTATTGAGTATATCTAATGTTATGCTCTTTTACTTGTGCAAGCACATCTTATAAAGAAGAGAAGCATTTTCAATACTTGTGTGAAAACAGTCATCAGAAATTTGTGGTAAGGATAGGGTCATGCATGGAGGAAGTAATAGAATAAGTTGTATATTTTAATATCCCTGAAGAATCTAGTGTTAGCTGGATACCAGAGATGGCGGAAGACTTTAAAGGCATCTACTATTTGATTTGATATTCCATTGAGCAAGTCAGATTCAAAGTAAGCAATCGGCTAGTGTGTCTGGTCCTGAGATACCTGGGAATTTGCCTTGTGGAAGCATGAAAATAACACTTTTCTTGTATAAACATAGTTCTTTTATTTTTTGGATTCTTTAGTCTATGCCATATATGACTAATTTCTTTCTGTGGTGAAAATTGGATGTTGGGTTGTAAGAAAAAATAACATGAAGCTTTATTGACTCATTAGTGGTGCATGCTGACAGGAAGGATGCAGACTTGCAAAAATGAACCATTGCTTCTTATGGGATCTGCATCAATTTATGTCGAAAAAGAAGATTGGTCGCATCTTTAATGCATGGAACCAACTTAGCAAGAAACGTTCATTTGAAAGGTACGCTCTAATTTCAGATTATTGCTTGATTCAACACGAAAAGGTTTTGCTCTCGGTTATTTGATATGTTCAAGATCTTACAATGCTGCGAATGATGTAGGCGAGCAGTGATGAAGATGAGAAACAAGCACCTGAGGGCTTGTTTTAGAGCTTGGAGGAACAAAGATTTCTACATGGACAATTGCTTAAGGAAAATTCAACGAAAATGTTTGGCAATTGTTTTTGCAGTATGGGTCAACAAAGTGGCAAGAAAGAAAGAGATATGTTCGAAATTACGAAGGAAGCGCTTATTCTTATATTTCAATGCACTCAAGCAAGGATGTAAAGAGGCAAGTCAGAAGCGATATTTTCAGCAGAAACTGTCGAGAAAACTTCTGAATTGCAAGTTGAGAATGGCATTTCAAGCTTGGATGAACTTTATGGAGGTACATTCCTGTAATGCAATAATGCCAAGGCATGGAATCTTTTATTTTCTGAACTTTCAAGAACTATTAATAGGTTAGAAAATGAGGTGCAAACATGTGAAGATGAAGGTGGCTGGCAAATACTCCAGCTCAAAATCCACCCATTTTTGTTACATATTTCATCACAGATATTCTAGGTAGAAGTTTTTGTTTTCATGAACTGTGACTGGAATCATTTTAAATTTCCTTCATTTTATAGAATCAAATAAAAGGACAGTAGGAATGTAATAGATTTTTATTTGTTTCAATCTACCAAAGCAGCACCAATAGAATACATAAGCCCCATAATGCTAATGCCTGAAAAGCATGCACTAATGGAGGCTTTATTCTTGGATTCATGAATATTGAATCTTGCTGCCCTCCTCTTATGCTTTATCAGAATATTACTCACAAAATGTCCTCAACACTTGAATATGATTATTCAACTAGCTATCAGGTGCCTTGAAAAGACATAAGATAGGAAACCTGGAACCTGAGAATCATTTGTTTTTTTGTCTTATTTTTTTTATCGTTCGTGCACTTGAAGTTGTTTTCATCATCATACCATCATAATCATTATCATGATTACTTGATGTTCTTGTGTCACGAGCATTTGAATGATTTATTAAACGTTTGAAGAGTTGGTAGATTCAAGAGCAAAAAAAGATTTTGAAGCTTCAAGATTATGTTACTATCATTGAGAAGGAGAATGAGAGATCTAAACAAGAATGTTCACGACTTGCTCGCATAGTTGAGTCTGGAGAGTGGGCAAGCAAACAACATGCAGAGATACTTGAGGCAAAGGATGCTCTTTCAGTTGAGCGTCAAGCACTGGCAGAATTAATAACACGTCTAAACAATCAGCAAGTTGCAGTGATGGAGCAGAAAGAGAAAAATGATAATGAAATACGACATTTCAAAGATCAACTGTTTGGACATGTAAATCTCAATCACGTTATCATATGAAAAAGATCTTTTCTTCTTAACATTTATGTTTGGATTCGCATGGTGTATCTAATTCTCTTTTGTGTTTTTGTCATGTCTTTAAATGGCTATCAGAACTTCATTCATCATAATAAGATGCTGATCAGAGGTGCTTCCAGCTTCAATACCATTGTGCGGGCACTTAAAATGGAAGTAAGTTTTCTAGTGCTTGTTTACGAGATGAGTTGCAAGGTCTATCCATCTGGTTCATCACGTGTAACATAAGAGCTCACAGTCTTGCACTGTTAGCATGCATCTTTCAAGATTTGAGGGAGGGAATGTGTATTTCGAGATCGAAAGAGGAGGAAGGATTTCCGTGCTTGCTTCCATTAAAAATTTTCTATCTAGAACATCTAATTCCATTCCATTACTTCGACATCTTACATGACCCTTAAAGCTTCTCCATTCTTCTTTAAGTATATTGTTATTTCCTTTTGAAAGCTGCCTAACTGTTTCACGTTGAGTGTATTGAAATGCCTTCTCCTTGTGCGATCTTTTGTTTGAGGCTGTAGAACTATTTGTAAATTTTGTAGGTTGGTGAGATGGTAATACATAGAACCAAATGTGGGTAAGTGCAGTATGATCTTGTAGTGGTAGTCTAGCATTTCTGTTCATCACTAAGCAACAAGAGTACAGAGCAAAGCAAAATATTAGAATATAGTAGAAGTACAAATAAGAGACATAATTAAAGATTGTACAAAACTTAGATCCTGAAGAAACTCATACACGTTATAATTCAAGGGTCCCTAAAGTATACACAGTGACCAAGGTCATGACACGATCCTTTCAACCCTCCTTCTCAATACAACAAGAATGTACTTACAATACAACAAGAAGGGACTCACAATACACTCTTTTAGAAATACACAACCATCCCCTGCCCCAGGACATCATTGATTTTAGGACTCCTTCAAAAAAACATCACATGAGATGCTACCAGGTTGTTTGTAGAAACCATTCTAAAAAGAACAAACAATGACTTGAAATAAAAGCAACATTACATAGATAAGAATCACCTCCAGGCTAGTGTAGAGGTCCTCCTCCTCTTTGGAATGTTGTTGGCAGATGATCAGAAGCTCCTCACAAAGAACGTGATTTTCCTTCTCCAAGGGGGCAGCAACCTTAGCCTCCAAGGGGGCCACCTTGTGGGTGATCCCATTGAGGCCTGAGTCAACTTTTTTTTTTGTTGTGGTTGATTAGATCGCGGAGGGTATACTCTAGGCTGGTGATTTGCTCTAGTCTGGGAGGAGGGTGTGGAAATGGCTGCCAATGGGCTGATTAATCGGCTTCTAGGGTGTCTATGGTGTTCTAGGGGATATGTAGGCAATGTCTTAAAGGGAAGGGGGGGGGGGGGGGGGGGGGGGGGGGGGGAGTATTTGTGTGAAAGAAGTGTGTTGGAGAGGGGGAGGGTTGCTCAATATAGGGCAGGGCAGGGTGCTCAAGGGCAACAATCAGGGGGAGGGAGGACTAGTGGGGCAACAGGCGGCGATGGTGGCAATGAGTAGTGACGGGCAGGGGAGAAGGCCGTGGCGGTGGGGCTGGGTAGTGAGGGCAAGCAAATGGCATGGGAGCAAGGATTAGAGAAAAAAGAAAGAAAGAAATTTAAATTAACGTTTTCTAAAGACCAAAATTGGTCTATGAGACAAAGCCATATACATTGGTGATACACCAAGTATCCATAAACAAAATAGAGTAGAAACATCTAAAGTAAATTGAAAATGAAAGCCTAACAATGTGCAAAAAGTGATGTGGTTGTGTCACGACAGAGAATGACCAAGTAGTACAAGAGAGGACTACAAATGATATCGCGTGTGTGGGCCACGATGGAAGCAACCAAGATGAGTAGACCTATGAATGTGGATGAAGAATGACATGCCAGGGTGTCGATAGTCATCTCGGCTCCATTTGGTGTTCATGAAGTAGTCGGATCCTCAATATCTCATGCTCCTATAGCCAAAGACTCCTATATCCAAGGACACACGGACATCTCTTAGTTCTTTGAGTCTCTGCCTCCTCGAGAGTGACCCCTTGGCTGCTAGGGATCGGCGTGGCTGGATCCTCTGAAAGAAATGAGTGATCCTCTGTTGTATGTCCTCACTTCTACCTATGTAGGCTTTATCAAAGTCTCACATCTCTGGTATGTAGCAATTAGGAACCATCCAAGACAACAGTGATCCATTCTACTCATACATTGTTGTAATGATGCCTCTATCTAAAGTTGTACCCTAAGCTCAGCATATGCAAGGCATCATATAACAAAATGCTCTTCGTTCTCCACCTTTGCCTGGCAAAATGGGCATATGTGATCCTCCTTGGGTATCCTGTTAGCTCGACCTCTCTCGATCTCGAGCCACTGCGATGATACCCTAAGCTGCCCAATAGTGACTCGTATGTGATGTGGCATATAAGCTGAAGATAATGGAGCTTTTTCGTTGGTAATGTCTCCCAGGGTAGGATCCACCTAAGAAAGAGGAGGTAGTCGGACACCATTCCTGTGTGGTAGAGATGAGTGGTTGACCCGGTATTAGATATAGGCTTTCGTCATATCTATGCCTTATTTCTAGATCATGGATGGGGGTATGCATTCGCCTCTCACGTGTGCGTCACCATGCAACTTTATTGTCCCTACTCATAAGCAAGTGGTATATGTCTCAATGCTATTGCTCTCCCCATTCCCACTTTTTACAACAGGTAAGAGTCTCCATGCGGCATTGTGCCCATTTGTATGTGAGCTCCCCTCAAGCCTCTCTAACACCCGAAGATGTCAGTGTAACTTGCGATACTCCTCATCCTACCACTTGTTGTTAGATATCGACCCCATGCGAAGTGGATGTGTATATGTGCTATGCGGGAAGCTTTATATGACCAAATTGTGAAGAATAATTGTAATTTGTGAAGTGACGATGTCGACTCGGGCATGTGAATTGGTATCAACCTTTTTTATATAACAATGAGAAAGAAGTGAAATGATATATTAAATTCTTCAAAAGCCCATAGTGGTATATGAGTCCAAAACGTGAGAACAAGGTATATTGGATGCACTAGAAATAACAAATAATACTGGGAAAGAGGAAACTGCTCTTTTCGAAGGAAGGTCGCTTGGGGGTGGGTGAGAGAGAGAGAGAGAGAGAGAGAGAGAGAGAGAGAGAGAGAGAGAGAGAGAGAGAGAGAGAGAGAGAGAGAGAGAGAGAGAGAGAGAGAGAGAGAGAGAGAGAGAGAGAGAGAGAGAGAGAGAGAGAGAGAGAGAGAGAGAGAGAGAGAGAAATGAAATGAAATGAAATGATATATTTACGTCTTCAGAAGGCCAAAATGACCTATGAGACCAAAAGTTACAAAACTAGTGAATCTGATACAAAATCTGAGTACCAAAGGAAGTAGTATTGAAAATGAAAGATGTAAAATAGCTGGGAAAAAGCTAACACCAAGACTAATACAACAAAGGGCTGATACATAGGAGGGATGTGCTGATATACAAGGCTGGAGATCTATCCTCATATGCACTGTGGGCGTCTGCAAAGTATAGCTCGAATCCTCCGCTGCAGTCTCCGTCGATACTGTGTAGCACCTCTCACTCTCGGTCGTCTAGATCTCCCTAGCTCCAGTGCTCGGTCTATGAGAGTGCCAGTAGTCGCTGTATGAGTGTGGACAGAGCTCTGTACTAGATGCTCTACTGACTGCTCCTCTAGCTGCCCAATGTCTGGTGTAAAGAAATCCGTAATCTGTCTCTGGGACTGTCTCCCTCCAGCTCTCCTCAGTAGAGTGTCTCTATGTCTGTGTACCTCTAATAGATATAATCCAAGACATCTCTGATCCTCAAAACTCATGACTCTAGATAGAGGCCCAAAACCCTCTCTGAATAGACAATGAAAACGGCCCCGTATCTCATAGTATACCGTGCAATGACATATGTAATGTAGCTCTGTCTCTGGCTCGAGGTGACATAGACGGCATATCCTGCTATCTGCTGGTACCCCTCTGAATCTGCCAGTCTCAATCTCAAGCTGATGTGAGGATGTGCGCAACTGGCCAATGGCACAACGCAAGGCATGGGAAAGGTGTGTATCCATATAGCTAGGTCGAGTCACAAACCCATCCGTTGTGAGGTGTAGAAGATGCTCTCTATAGAAAGCCATCTTCGTACCCAACTCCTGTGTAGGCTCAATCCATGTCCTCCTGGTGTCCAGCTGGATCAGATCCTGACGAATGAGTCTGGTAATCTCCACCCGTGTCAGGTACATCAGGGGTGTCTGTAAAGAGTACTGGAAAGGAGGCAGCCTGTCCATGGTAAAACCATGTGTCTGAAACCATGATGTCATCTGTGCAAACCAGCATGATGTATCCCCCTGCAGGGCTAGCTGTCTGGATGACTCGAGGGCCAACCTCATATATCTATCTCTGGTAGTGTCCCACAAGCTGTGTACAAAGGAGACTGCTCTAGTGAGTGCCTCAATCTCAATAGGGGGGGCAGCTAGCTCCGCTCGAATGATATCATGTGGTACGGAGGCCTTGGCTCTAATCAGCCTAGAGATCATAGATACCAAGGGCCTCTCCATGGCTTTCCACCCATCTTGGCCTATAGAAGGTCCCCAAACCTGTACCCCATATAGCATAGTAGAGGCAACCAAAGTATCAAAGAGCCATAACTTTGTCCTGGGTTCCTGAAACTGAACTTGCGAGCACATCCTCTCCAATGCTCCCAAAGCTGCAGATGCTCTAGTCAGTCTAGTCTCCGCTGCTCTCCTCAAGGAAAATCTCGGTCCAGTGAATACTACCCCCAGATATGTGTATGCATCTGTATACTCCACAACCTCCTGCCCATATGTGAAAATCGGTGTTGATCTCCTGATCCACTGCGGGGTGGTGTTAAACACCATAACCTTGGTTTTACCAAGGTTTACATACAAACCACTATCCTCTGCAAAGCTGTGTAGAGCATCCAAGTGTCGTTGCATACCCTCTGGTGAGTCAGATATCAAAACAATATCATCAGCATATATCAGCAGTGGGATCCACGTCCCTGCCAACTCGGCCCCTCTATCACCCTGTCTGTCAATGTAATCAGACACCTCATCAACATACATACCAAATAGAGTAGGAGACAGTGGGCAACCCTGTTTCACTCCAATAGTAGAGTGAACTAAATCAGATACCCCTTCTGAGGTGTAAACTCGTCCCACCACTGATCTGTACAAAGCCATAATCCCCCACATCAACTCTATGGGTACCCCCATCTCCTGTAGTCTGCGCATCAATCGAGCTCTCGGCACCATGTCAAATGCTTTGCGGAAGTCCACAAAGCTACAATAAATCCGCTTCCCGTGTGACCTTCCCTCTTCAATGATGGCTCTAAGAGAGAGAGAGAGAGAGAGAGAGAGAGAGAGAGAGAGAGAGAGAGAGAGAGAGAGAGAGAGAGAGAGAGAGAGAGAGAGAGAGAGAGAGAGAGAGAGAGAGAGAGAGAGACTTTTTAACGTCTATTAGAGGCCAAAATTGGCCTATGAGACAAAACATATACATCATTATGATCCAATCCACTGTGATCCGAAAATGAAAATAAAGTGTGAGTACAAACAGGGTATAAAAAGGAGTGGATGATAATAGCTGGCATCGAGGGTGTGGGGTGCTATGGGCATGCACTCTATATGCTCGATAGGTGAGATACAAATATGATATGATATGCCTAGGGAGGGGAGGCTCGGTGGTTTCATAACCCTCTAAATGTCTGGAGTGGGTGTAGGATGTAATGCATCGGTGGGTAAGGCATCGTGACGATCCGCAAAATGCTCTGCACATCGAGGTCGACGGGGGTGCGGTGCTGACGTCTCCGTATCTCCATGTCATGGCGTGCATGAATCGCCTGAATCTCTCTCTGGTGGGGACGGGCTCTCCGGAGTGGGGGTCTCGGTCATCGACATTGTCGTCTAAGCTCCTCTGCTCTCTGTAATGTGGCACCCCGCGTCGATCTGGGTCCACGGGTGTTTGTGGGTGTCAAAAAATCTGTGATATAAGTCTGGGGGGTCAGGTGTATCTCCATCAATTGCTGGAGAAGTGATGCACGGCGGCGCTGGAGCTCTACTAGGAAACGACCTAGAGGGCGCTGGTCCTCCGTCTCCAATAAAGCCCTGATCTCTCTGGGCCCCTTGAAGAGCTGTGGGTAGCGGTCTCTGATGTCCTCATATGCCTAGCATCTGCATGTGTAGTGCTCCTCGTCCTCCACCTCCTCTCGGCATATCCTGCATAATCTCTCATCCCTGGGGGTATGTGTCGCACGCCCAACCTCAATCTCGAGATGGTGTGATGATACTCTGAGCTGCCCAATGGCCACTCTCTCTGCTGGTGCCATGTATGTATCCATGTATCGTGGTCTCTGAATGAAACCATCCGCTGTCACAGTCAAGAAGTGCTCTCTGTAGTGTTGCCTCTTTGTGGAAAGAGGCTCCCGTGGTGCAACCCATGTCTCCCTGACGTGTATCTGTGGTAAGTCCTGACGGATGATCCTCTTCCTCTCTGAACGAGAGAGGGTAATAGGGGGAAGAGAGGTCATACTGAAAAGGGGGGAGATCTGTAATGCTCATGCCATGGTCTGGTAACCATCGGTAGGTCTGTGCGTACCATACTCTCGCATGCCCCGTCTTTGCCAAATGTCTAGAGGTCTCAAATGCAAGCTTGGTGAGTCTGCTCGTGGGGAGCTCTCTGACTCTCAGAATAAAGGTCACCAGCTGAAAGAGGGCTTCCACTAGCATCGGTGGTGTGCCAAGCTCAGCTCGTATAATGTCATGTGGAATGGAGGGCTGCCTGAGAAGGTGATACCTAGGTAGACGTAGGAGTCCACTACCTCTATCTGTCCTCCTGCTGCGGTGAAGGAGGTGCGATGGCGTACTGTCCTGGAGGTATGGAAGATCATGACCTTGGTCTTTCCAAGGTTCACTGTGAGTCCTCTCTCCATGCAGAAGGTCTCGAGTGCCTGTAAATGTGACTGCAACCCCTCCTGTGACTCTGAAAGCAGAACAATGTCATCAGCATATAATAGGATGTGTATTGGCATACCTGCGAGGTCTCCTCCTAGCCCTCCTTCTCGCTGTATATACTCCGTGATCTCGTCGATGTAGAGACCGAAGAGAGTGGGTGAGAGAGGGAAACCTTGTTTCACACGTGCTAACAAGGCTGTCTGATAGGCGGCCGGGCAGTGCACCTTGCCTGTGACTCGTGCATACAAAGCATGGATGGCCCATAGCATGTCTGATGGTAGCTACAACTCCTAGAGTCTCCGTAGTAGTCTCTCTCGAGGACCATGTCAAAGGCTTTGCGGAAATCCACAAAGCAACAGTATAGTCTCGGCTTCCTCGCCTTCGCGCTCTCAATCAAGCAACGAAGTACGAAGATGTGGTCGATGGTGGAGAAAGTGCGGCGGAAGCCTGCCTGGCTTGGTACTCTAATCCCCGCTTCCTAAGCGTATGTACCGAGCTGTGCCTCTATACTGCCCCATAGATCTTGGCCAGGATGTGGCCTATCATAATAGTCCTGTAGTTCCCTGGGTCCATCCTATCGCCAGACTTATGGATAGGCGCAATGGTATGCATAGTCCACGAGTCAGGTATTCCCTCAACCAAAGCACGGTTGAGGAGATGTGCGATCATGTGGGAGACTACATCTACTGCGTATATAAAGTGCTCGCCCTGTAGTCTCGTGTGATCTGCTGAACGGCCATGCTGTAGCCTATGGATGGCCTGTTGTACCATGCCTGCTGTGAATAGGGTGGATATCACAGGACGCGGTGTGCGAGGGATCGGCAATGGTCGCTGTTCTGGGATGTCATATAACCGCTTGGCGTAGGTGTGCCAAGTGTGAGGATCTGTTATGGGTTTAGGTGGGCGTGGCTCATGGAGGGCCCTCCACGCGGTGGTGCAATCTCTACGGATGAGAAGGTCAAACAACTCTGCCTCTCCTCGAAAGCTCGCCTCTTCTGGCGTGTGAGGGCTCGCATCTGTCGTCGTGCCTCCTCTCTGTGATGGATCCCAAGATACTCTGTGCTCTGAGATGTCGGTATAGTCGTCTACACTCCTCATCGTACCACCTATTCTGAGGTGCATGCCCCAGCCGTGTCGAATGCGTGGTGCTATGGGTGGTGTATGGAAAGCTGAGAGTAGCGGATGTGTGGAGGATCGAGGAGAAGTGGGTGGTAAGGGTGTCTAATGGTGCGGAGGGGTCAAGGGAGTAGATGCACTCTCGAACATGAGAGAGAGAGAGAGAAAGAAAGAAAGAAAGAAAGTGTTTTTACGTCTATTAGGAGGCCGAACTCGGCCTATGAGACAAATCAATGTACATGGGTGTATCTTCTGTCAATCCGAAAAAGATAAAAGTGCTGGAAAAAAAAAAGGGGCTGGCAAGGCTGATATAGATATGTGTAGTATGCATGTAGAGATACCCATGAAAGTGGGAGGGGGGGATGGTGAATGGAGTGCTATATCTATAGCCTATATGCAAAAGGGTGATAATGCATCTGAACGACTAACTAGCTCCATCCTATACTAGTGGGCGGGTGTAAGATGTGGTACATGGGTGGAGGTGGAGTCAAGGCCGCCCTGATGGCTGCAGCAGGATCTGCTATCATCCGGGATCATCTCTCCTCCATGGCGCGATGGTCACGAGCCTGCTGGTGCCTGTGAAGTCTGAGGGCCCGATATCCTATAGCACAGGGTCGTCTCCTAGATGCGCTCTCGAACATGAGAGAGAGAGAGAGAAGAAAGAAAGAAAGAAAGAAAGTGTTTTTACGTCTATTAGGAGGCCGAACTCGGCCTATGAGACAAATCGATGTACATGGGTGTATCTTCTGTCTATCAGAGAAGATAAAAGTGCTGAAAAAGAAACTGGTAAAGCTGATACGTATCTCCGTGAAATGCGTGTGGAGATACCCATGAAAGGGGGGGGGTGTATGGAGTGCGATATCTATGACAGTCTATATGCAAAGGGGTAGTACAACAAGCATGGGAATGCATCTGAAACGACTAACTAGCTCCATCCTGTGCTAATGGGCGGGTGTAAGATGTGATACATAGGTGGAGGTGGAGTCAGGGCCATCGTGATAGCTGCAACGGGATCAGCCATCATCTGGAATCGTCTCTCCTCCATGGCGCCATGGTGACGAGCCTGGATCTCTGCAATCTGATGTCGGTGATGTCTCGGGGCCCGATATCCTCTAGCACGGGGTCGTCTCCTAGCTCGAGCAGCCTGAGCCTGCTGAAGAGTCACCCCTCTCGGTGTGTGGGCTGAGGGGGGGAGGGCTGCAGCACGTCGTGGAATAAAGAACTCAGTGAGCTGACTCTGTCTCCCTCCTGTATGGGCTGCTACAGTAGGCTGGAGTAGGGAATCTCTGTGACTCTGTATCTCTAGTAGGAATCGCCCGAGCTGTCGCTGGTCTCTAGAGTCCATGATCTCTCGGAGGGTGGGCTGCCCTGTAAATAGAGTCCCGTATCTACCTCTGATGCCATCATATGCGCTACATCTGCATACAAAGTGCTCCTCATCCTCTATCTCTACTCTGCAAACCCTGCATATCCGCTCCTCTCTGGGAATGTCTGCGGCTCTGCCCGTCTCAATCTCTAGTCTATGTGATGAGACTCTCAACTGGCCTATGAGACAAATCAATGTACATGGGTGTATCTTCTGTCAATCGGAAAAGATAAAAGTATTGAAAAAAAGATGGCAAGGCTGATATAGATCTCTGTAGTATGCATGTAGAGATACCCATGAAAGGGGGAGAGAGAGAGAGAGAGAGAGAGAGAGAGAGAGAGAGAGAGAGAGAGAGAGAGAGAGAGAGAGAGAGAAAGAGAGAGAGAGAGAGAGAGAGAGAGAGAGAGAGAGAGAGAGAGAGAGAGAGAGAGAGAGAGAGAGAGAGAGAGAGAGAGAGAGAGAGAGAGAGAGAGAGAGAGAGAGAGAGAGAGAGAGAGAGAGAGAGAGAGAGAGAGAGAGAGAGAGAGAGAGAGAGAGAGAGAGAGGGAGGGAGGGAGGGAGGGGGAGAGGGGGGGGGGGGAGGGAGGGAGGGAGGGAGGGAGGGAGGGAGAAAGAAAGAAAGAAAGTCATATTAACGTCTTCTGGAGGCCAAACTTGGCCTATGAGACAAAAGCCATGTACAAATGTAGTAACCATGTGTAGAAAATGAAATGAAATGAAATAAACACAAAGCTATCTAGGGCTGGTAAAAGGCTCGGGAGACGTGGCTCTGACTCAGCAGATAGAGGCCACCTAATACAGGGGGATCCATAATATGAGTGAGCAAAACACCCTAGCTACTGGTGATGGGGGGAGGTGGGTGCAGTATGTGGTACATCGGTGGTGGTCTGAGTGCCTCCTGAAGGAAGACAACCCAGGGGGTGGTGGTACGCCTATGCTCCATCATGTGGTCGTAGGCTGTCCTGATGCGTGAGATATCCTCCTGATATAGTCGTGGTCGACGATATCCTACCATGCGTCGTCGTCATCGTGCGCTCTGTGCTGCTGCCTGGTGGAGCGTGAGCCCTATAGAAGGACCTCCCTGATGTAGTTCTGCTCGCTGAAAGAACTGGGTAATGGTCTGCTCGGTACTCACCCGTGGCTGATGTGTGGACTGTAGTGACCGCTCTCGCCTCTCGTATGCTGCTCTCAGGAAGCGTCCCAAGCGTCGCTGGTCTCCCATAGTCATGCACAGCTGGAGTGACTCCTCTAGCTGGAACTGTGCGCGCAGGTCTAAGTATGCTCGGCATCTGAAAACAAAATGCTCCTCACTCTCTACCTCTGTCTGGCATACTGGGCACCACCTCTCCTCACAGGGGACTCCCCTGGACCGACCCCTCTCAATCTCGAGCTGATGTGATGAGACCCGGAGCTGCCCAATGACTACTCGGAGATGGTGGGGAAGGTATGTCTGCATGTATCTCGGGATCTCGATGAAGCCCGCGTCCGATATGTGTAGAAAATGCTCGCGGTAATAGAGCATTTTTGGTGGCAATGTATCCCTAGGGCTCACCCACGTCCTCTGTATGTATGTATGCCATATCTCCTGACGAATGACCCTATTCCTCTCTTGATGAGAGAGCGAGTAGGTGGGTGCATGTGAGTCGTACTGTAGTGGTGGTAGCTTGTCTATGTCAAAGCCATGGTGGGCCAGCTAGTCTCGTGTCTGTGCATACCATGAGGAGGTGTCTCCTGCTAATGCCATATCACGTGATGCCTGGAAAGCACGATAAGCAATGCTCTCTCTGTCCATGCTCCGAAGTCTGTGTAATAGGCATACTGTCTGGAACAGCGCCTCAGCTAGCATCGGTGGTGCAGCGAGCTCTGCTCTAATGATGTCATGTGGTACCGAAGGCTTGCTGCGGATAAGTCTGGCAATCATGAGGATCTGTGGCCTCTCTAATGCTGTCCATACTGATGTCGCTAATCCCGGCCCCCATATGGCTGCCCCATACATGAGCCACCCCTTTGTGCGGGGCTCCTGAAAATATGCCTGGTGGCACTGTCTCTCCATCAAAGCTAGTGCTGCGTACCCACGTGTGATGCGGTCCGGAGCTGCCCGAGACATAGAGAAGACCCCTGATGCTGCTGTAAATGTCACTCCCAAGTAAACATATGATCCGACCACCTCGATCGGTCCACCTGCTGCTGTGAACAAACTATGTCTCCGTACCTGTGCAGATGTATGAAAGATCATGACCTTGGTTTTACCAAGGTTCAGAGATAACCCTCTCTGTCTGCAAAAGTCATCTAGGCCATGTAGATGATGCTGTAGACCTTCTGCAGACTCTGAAACCAATACAATATCATCAGCGTATAAAAGAATATGGACAGTGGATCCCCGTACCTCAATGCCATCTCCCCCTGCTGCTGTATGAAGTCCACTATCTCATCAATGTAGAGACCAAAGAGGGTGGGTGAAAGAGGGTATCCTTGCTTCACCCCGATAGTGCTAGCAAGTGTATCAGATAAGCCCCCTGGGCATCTGACTCTACCAGATACTCTCTCGTATAAGGCGTAGATCCCCCATATCATCTCCTCCGGAGCTCCGATATCAAGTAGTCGAAGAGTCGGTCCCTGGGAACAGTGTCAAATGCTTTTTGGAAGTCCACAAAGCAACAATATAATCCCTCTTCCTCACCCTTGCCTGGTCTATCAGGCATCGAAGAGTGAAGATGTGGTCAATAGTAGAGTAATCTCGTCTCAAACCTGCCTGTCCTGGAGCCCTAATACCCTTCCTCTCAGCGAGAGTACTCAACTCTGTCTCTAGTACTGCCCCATATAACTTGGCCAATATAGGGCCAATCATGATCGTCCGGTATGTAGCTGGATCCATAGTATGACCTGACTTATGAATGGGCACTATGGTGTGCTCAGTCCATGAGTCCGGGAACCCTTCAACCAATGCACGGTTGAAGAGGTGGGCAATGAGCGGTGCGAGAGTCGTGCCTCCATAAATGAGGTGCTCTGCCTGTAAACCGAAATGGTCATGGGCCCTGCCATGCTGTAGTCGGGCAATAGCGCGTCCCACCATAGTGGGTGTGAAGAAGTCAGAGGTAGTAGGACGTGAGCTCTGCGGTCTGGGAATGGGGGGCTGGTCTGGGATCTCGTATAGACTCCGTGCATAGCTATGCCAAGTGCTCGGCTCTCGGATAGGTGTCTGCTGTCTCCTCTCTCTCAAATGTCGCCATGCCACTCCACTGTCTCGACTCATGAGCAAATGGTAAATATCCCAATACTGTCTCTCCTCCCAATCTCGCCGTTTGCGGCGAGTAAGGCTCTGCATACGACGCTGTGCCTGTGTGTGTGTAATATCTCCCCTATGCTCTAAAATCCGTAGGTGCTTCCGTAGCTCATGACAATCTGCATCATACCAACGGTTCTGGGGCATGGATCCTGTGCGTGGAGGGTGCATATGTGTGCGGTGTGGGAAGCCGTGGAGAGCTGAGTCCAGTAGGATGGTGGTGACATGTGATGTAAGTGTATCCAAAGGTGAGAGTGGATGGAGGGAGAGTAGGCGGGTGTGTAAATGATGTGCATAAACATGTGAGAGCTCGTGTGTGAAATGTATCGTGGTATGTGTCTCAGTGGGTGAGGGAGGGTCTAATGGAATCGGAGATGAGAGTGTGAGTGTGATAAATGTATGGTCAGCACCAAGTGGACGTCGTCCAATGCTAAGTGAGGGGATGAGTGAAGCTCCAGATGTGGTACCCAAAATGTAGTCGACTGTGCTCTCACCTCCCCCGTGAGGGAAGCAAATAAATCCGCCCGAACGTGGCCAACGATTCATCCCGTTATATATAACGAGATGGTGTCGGCTTCCTAGCTCGAGTAGATGTCTGCCATAGCCGGTGGTGTCCTGACCCATATCTGCCGATACCCTACTGGTGCTCATCTCATCCGGGTCTCTGGCCCTCATGAGCTGTGGGTGATCCATGTCATATGCCTCGCACTGATGTGACTGAGTGCGGCCATTGAAGTCCCCCATAAGGAAGACTTCACCTAGTGTGCTGTAATGTAGTATCTCCTCTGAGAGCGCTGTGTATGGTGAGTCTCTGTCTCTGGTCGGTCCCCCAAGATCCTGTCCTGCGTATCGAGACCCGCCTGGTGGGAAGTAGCATATCGCAATGTAAATCCAATCCCCCTGTGCTATCTCCATGCGAACCCACATGTATCGTGCCTCCTCATCTCTACCTATAATATGGATCCGGCTCTGTATCTCCTCTCGAAATATGATGGCCACTCCTCCTGATCCTCGCGTTGTACTCTGTCTCGTCATGGTCCTGAATGCAAATTCCCAATGAAAACCTGCAATGCGTGGTAGACCTCTCTGGGCTCTCGTGTGTCTCTGTGATGCACGCAAAGTCATGTGATGCCAGGAACTCCTCAATCTGTTTGGTCGCGTCCAGAGTGCCCCGTTGCAGTTCCACACGAGAGAGAGAGAGAGAGAGAGAGAGAGAGAGAGAGAGAGAGAGAGAGAGAGAGAGAGAGAGAGAGAGAGAGAGAGAGAGAGAGAGAGAGAGAGAGAGAGAGAGAGAGAGAGAGAAAGAAAGAAAGAAAGACTTTTTAACGTCTATTAGAGGCCAAAATCGGCCTATGAGACAAAACATATACATCAGTATGATCTAATCCACTGTGATCCCAAAAGGAAAATAAAGTGTGAGTACTGCAAACGGGTATAAAAGGAGTGGATAGTAACTGGCATCAAGGGTGTGGGGTGCTATGGGTATGCACTCTATATGCTCAATGGGTGAGATACAAATATGATATGCATAGGGAGGGCAGGCTCGATGGTATCACAACCCACTAAATGCCTGGAATGGGTGTAGGATGTAATGCATCGGTGGGTAAGGCATCATGGCGATCCTCAAAATGCTATGAGAGTCCAAATCGATAGGGGTGCGTTGCTGATGTCTCCGTATCTCCATGTCATGGCGTGTGTGAATCGCGTGAATCTCTCTCTGATGTGGACGGGCTCTCCGGACAGGGGGTCTCGGTCGTCGACGTTGTCGTCTAAGCTCCTCTGCTCTTTGTAATGTGACCCCCCGCATCGAGTTGGGTCCTCGAGTGGCTGTGGGTCTGAAAAAATCTGTAATATAAGTCTGAGGGGGGGGGGGGGGGGGGCAGGTGTATCTCCATCTGCTGCTGGAGGAGTGATGCACGACGGTGGTGGAGCTCTACTAGGAAACGACCTAGAGGGCGCTGGTCCTCTGTCCCCAATAAAGCCCTGCCCTGATCTCTCTGGGCCCCGTGAAGAGCTGTGGGTAGCGGTCTTTGATGTCCTCATATGCCTTGCATCTACATGTGTAGTGCTCCTCGTCCTCCACCTCCTCTCTACATATCCTGCATAATCTCTCATCCCTCGGGGTATGTGTGGCTCGCCCAACCTCAATCTCGAGCTGGTGTGATGATACTCTGAGCTGCCCAATGGCCACTCTCTGAGCTGGTGCCATATATGTATCCATGTATCGTGGTCTCTGAATGAAACCATCCACAGTCACAGTCAGGAAGTGCTCTCTGTAGTGTTGCCTCTTTGTGGGAAGAGGCTCTCGTGGTGCTATCCATGTCTCCCTGACGTGTGTATCTGTAGTAGGTCCTGACGGATGATCCTATTCCTCTCCGAACGAGAGAGGGTAATGTGGGGGGAAGAGAGGTCATACTGAAAAGGGGGGAGATCTGTAATGCTCATGCCATGGTCTGCTAACCATCGGTAAGTCTGTGCATACCATACTCTCTCATGCCCTGTCTCTTGCCAAATGTCTAGAGCTCTCAAATGCAAGCCTGGTGAGTCTGCTGGTGGGGAGCTCTCTGACTCTCAGAATAAAGGTCACCAACTGGAAGAGGGCCTCCACTAGCATCGGTGGTGTGCCAAGCTCAGCTCGTATAATGTCATGTGGAACGGAGGGCTTGCTGCTCAGCAAGCGTGAGATCATGGTGACCTGGGGCCTCTCAATCCGCGCCCACATCGCCTCTGTGATCCTTGGTGCCCATACTGCCGTTGCGTACATCAATGCGGGTGTCACTAGAGTGTCAAAGAGCCACCCCTTAGTCCGGGGCTCCTGAAAATGTGTCTGAAAGCAGCGTCTCTCCAATCTTGCAAGTGCCGCATAGCCTCGCGTCAATCTATCTCTCGCGGCCTGTGCCATGGAGAATACCCCTGTGCTGCCCGAGAAGGTGACACCTTGGTAGATGTAGGAGTCCACTACCTCTATATGTCCTCCAGCTGCTATGAAAGAGGCACGATGGCGTACTGTCCTGGAGGAGCGCCTGTAAATGTGACTGCAACCCCTCCTGTGACTCTGAAAGAAGGACAATGTCATCAGCATATAATAGGATGTGTACTGGCGTACCTCCGAGGTCTCCTCCTCGCCCTCCTGCTCATTGTATATACTCCGTGATCTCGTCGATGTAGAGACCGAAGAGAGTGGGTGAGAGAGGGCAACCTTGTTTCACACCAATGGTGCTAACAAGGATGTCCGATAAACCGCCGGGACAGCGTACCCTGCCTGTGACTCGTGCATACAAAGCGTGGATGGCCCATAGCATGTCTGATGGTAGTTTTAACTCCTGGAGCCTCCGTAGTAGTCTCTCTCGAGGGACCATGTCGAAGGCTTTGCAGAAATCCACAAAGCAACAGTATAGTCTCGGCTTCCTTGCCTTCGCGCTCTCAATCAAGCAACGAAGCACGAAGATGTGGTCGATGGTGGAGAAAGTGCGGCGAAAGCCTGCCTGGCCGGGTGCTCTAATCCCAGCTGCCTCAGCGTGTGTACTGAGCTCTGCCTCTAGTACTGCCCCATATATCTTGGCCAGGATATGGCCTATCATAATAGTCCTGTAGTTCCCAGGGTCCATCATATCCCCAGACTTATGGATAAGCGTAATGGTATGCATAGTCCATGAGTCGGGTAACCCCTCAACCAAAGCACGGTTGAAGAGATGGGCGATCAAGTGGGAAACTACATCTGCTGCATATATGAAGTGCTCTCCCTGTAGCCCCGTGTGGTCTGCCGAGCGGCCATGCTGTAGCCTATGGATAGCCTGTCGTACCATGCCTGCCGTGAAGAGGGTGGATATCACAGGATGCGGTGTGGAAGGAATCGGCAATGGTGGCTGTCCTGGGACGTCATATAACCTCTGGGCGTAGGTGTGCCAAGTCGGAGGGTCCGCTATGGGTGTAGGTGGGCGTGGCTCACGTAGTGCCCTCGATGCTGTGGCACAATCCCTACTCATGAGAAGGTCGATCAACTCTGCCTCCTGTCTCTCCTCGAAAGCTCGCCGCTTCCGGCGTGTGAGGGCTCGCATCTGTCGTCGTGCTTCCCTCTCTGTGATGGATCCCAAGATACTCTGTGCTTTGAGATGTCGGTATAGTCGCCTACACTCCTCATCGTACCATCTATTCTCGGGTGTATGCCCCAGCCATGTCGAATGTGGAGTGCTGTGGGTGGTGTATGGGAAGCTGAGAGTAGCAGATGTATGGAGGATCGAGGAGAAGTGGGTGGTGAGGGTGTCCAAGGAGGCAGAGGGATCAAGGGAGTAGATGCGCTCTCGAACATGGGAGATATAGATATATGCTAGCTCATGTCTAAAGTGAATGGTGGTATCAGTTCGTGGCTGTATGGTAACGGGGTGGGATGTGCATGGTGAGCCGCGAATGGATAGGGCAAGATATGCGTGATCAGCTCCAATCGGTAAGGGTGGGATAGTGAATGAGGTGATGAGATGTGTCGCCTCCGGGGGTCCGATAACATAGTCTACTACACTGCCCCCTTGAGGTGTCGTGGGTGGAATGCAGGTGAGACCGCTCGAGGTGGGCCAGGTCCCCATCCCATTATATATAACGAGACGGTGTGCTGCTCCCATCTGGAGTAGGTGTCGGCCGTATGAGGTGGGTGTGGCGGTGTCGGCTGAGGTTCTGAGTGTAGGCATGTCCTCTATGGTACGAAGCATCTCAGGGTCGTCAAAGTCGTAGATATCACACTGGTGGCTCTGAATGCGGGCATTGAAGTCTCCTACAAGGAAGACTTCACCCATCCCAATATACTCCATAATCGTGTCACTGATGCAGTCATATGGCGATGTGGTGTCTGGTCCCTCCCCCCCTGATAGCTGCTCGGGGGAATGTGTGAAGCGCGAACCAATGGGTGCAATATAGCATACGGCAAAGTACGCTGCTCTCTCCTCTGATAGCTGGAGGCGTATCCACATGAAACGTGCCTCTGGGTCTCTGGCTACCACCTGTACATGTGCTGTAGTGACTGTCTGTAGAGCACGGCTACTCCTTATCCTCGTGTGGTGCGCTGTCTCATCTGGCGGCGGTGAGCTGACTCCCACATATAGCCCTCAATCCTCGGTAGGCTCCTACCCGGGCTCTCGTGTGTCTCTGTCAAGAAGATAATGTCTCTGCCCTCCATCACCTCCTCGAGGCGCCCTGGATGTGTCCACAAAGATCCATTGCAGTTCCAGACTGCAATATGCACCTCCTGCTGTGCTGTCTCATAGGCCGCGAATCCCTAGTCAATGGGCCGTCCATCAATGATGACCCGACCGTCTCTGTATAGGGCACGATGTCCCTCTCGTATGGCCTGGAGGACACGTGGCATGCATGCCCGTATGTGCTCTACCTGCATCCGTGTGAGGTCGTCATCCAAATAGATGGGGGTGCCCGGTGTACTGCGTAGTACCGCCCGTCGTCTGAGGAAGTCTCTCCTCCCGGCCTCATCTGAGAACTGAAGGATAAGTGCTCTGCTCCGAGTGGTGTCTCGTCCTGCTCTCTAGGCTCTGGTGAAAGGCAGAGGCTCATCCGCGCGGTATCCAAGTAATGTGCACAAGCGACGCCCGTCCTGCTCTGGAGATCCGTCTGTCTCTGTGAGGCCGGAGACGCGAACATTGTGCCTGCGAGCCTGTCACATCCGCTCCTCCTCAATGGTGGTATGCATTATGTGGATCTCCTCATGGTGGTTGTTCTTCTTTGCCTCCTGTTGAAGGTTCTTCTGAGAGAGAGAGAGAGAAAGAGTGAGAGAGAGAGAGAGAGAGAGAGAGAGAGAGAGAGAGAGAGAGAGAGAGAGAGAGAGAGAGAGAGAGAGAGAAAGAAAGAAAGAAGAAAGAAAGTCATATTAACGTCTTCTGGAGGCCAAACTTGGCCTATGAGACAAAAACCATGTACAAGTGTAGTAACCCTGTGTAGAGGATGAAATGAAATAAAAGGTATATCGCGACAGAAAGATATATATATAAAGCTGGAAAAGGATGGGGAGATGTGGCTCTGACTCCGCAGATAGTGGCCACCTAATACATGGGGGACATGTGAGTAAAAGTGTGAGTAAAACACCCTAGCTACCGGTGAATGGGTGGAGGTGGGTGTAGTGTGTGGTACATCGGGGGTGGTCTGAGTGCCTCCTGAAGGAAGACAACCCATGGAGTGGTGGTGCGCCTATGCTCCATCATGTGGTCGTAGGCTGTCCTGATGCATGAGATATCCTCATGATATAGTCGTGGTCGATGATATGTGCCCCTGCGTGGTCGGCGCCGTGCTCTCTGTGCTGCGGCCTGGTGGAGCGTGAGCCCTATAGATGGACCTCTCTGATGTAGCTCAGCTCGCTGAAAAAACTCGGTAATGGTCTGCTGCGTACTCACCCGTGGCTGATGTGTGGGCTGGAGTGACCGATCTCGCCTCTCGTATGCTGCTGCGAGGAAGCGTCCCAAGCGTCGCTGGTCTCCCATACTCATGCATAACTGGAGTGTCTCCTCTATCTGGAAATGTGCTCGTAGGTCTACATATGCTGGGCATCTGATAACAAAATGCTCCTCACTCTCTACCTCTGTCTCGCATACTGGGCACCGCCTCTCCTCACGGTGGACTCCCCTGGATCGACCCCTCTCAATCTCGAGCTGATGTGATGAAACCCGGAGCTGCCCAATGACGACTCGAAGCTGGTGGGGTAGATATGTCTGCATGTATCTCGGAATCTCGATGAAGCCCTCGTCCGATATATGTAGAAAATGCTCACGGTAATAGAGCATTTTCGGTGGCAATGTATCCCTAGGGCTCAGCCATGTCCTCTGTATATATGTATGCCATATCTCCTGACGAATGATCCTATTCCTCTCCTGATGAGAGAGAGAGAGTAGGTGGGTGCATGTGAGTCGTACTGTAGTGGTGGTAGCCTGTCTATGTCAAAGCCGTGGTGGGCCAGTCAGTCTCGTGTCTGCGCATACCATGAGGAGGTGTCGCCTGCTAATGCCATGTCCCGTGATGCCTGTAAAGCCCGATAAGCAATGCGCTCTGTATCCATGCTCTGGAGTCTGTGTAATAGGCATACTGTCTGGAATAGTGCCTCAACTAGCATCGGTGGTGCAGCAAGCTCTGCTCTAATGATAGAGAGAGAGAGAGAGAGAGAGAGAGAGAGAGAGAGAGAGAGAGAGAGAGAGAGAGAGAGAGAGAGAGAGAGAGAGAGAGACGATTACTAAAGTCAAAGTTGGCCCATGTGTCATATCTATATACAACTGAAAGTCCTCCAAATATGCAAAAAAATCCCACAAAGCAGGGGTTGCTTAAAACTTGTTAGAATATGATGTTGAAAAGGCAGAGGCTTCTTATAATTGGAAATTGCCTAAAAGGAAAAGTGATTTTTCGATCGACCATTCTTTAGGAGGGCTACCAAAGTTGACGGCACACCTCTCTTTCCAGATCTTCCAGAAGGTCTCACCTCTTATGGCATTCCATAGCTATAGGCCCGTTCACTTGTACAAGTGTTCTTTCTATTAATTGAGAGAGAGAGAGAGAGAGAGAGAGAGAGAGAGAGAGAGAGAGAGAGAGAGAGAGAGAGAGAGAGAGAGAGAGAGAGAGATCTTACATCCTTCCTCTGTGATTCAGGCTCTTAAACGAGGTGCGAATCAGGAGTTTCTTTGTGCCTTGGACCGCTTGGCTATGGATAAGGTAATTAATCAACTGGACCTAGTTAATATGTGTTTTGTTACTACTTCTGCAGTATTGATTAAAGCGGACTGTTCAAATTTCAAACTTTCCCGGTAGAATTTTCCTCTTGAATTATGAATAAAATTTGCGTGCATATGAATAAGTACGGTCACACTTTTTAAGATCATAGGGTGGCTCTGCAGCACACGCTTCATAAATCCTAATATTTTTGGTTTTTATTCATGTTTCTCTGTCACATATGGATGACTATCATCTTCAATTTTTTCATAGTAATTATTGGTGCAGGTATGCGTCTTTCCTGATGGAGAAATTAGAGTGAAGACATTTTGTAATTTTGAAAAAGGAAAGTGGGTGCCAAAGGTTACTGGAAGTTCTTTGCCTGATCTTTCTGCATCGTGCAATACTTCTCTGACCTCCCTGAACAAGCATTGAAGGTTTTGAGGCAAGAATGCATTTCACAAACCTGAAAGCAAACGAGGTGGCTCTTTAAGGAGCATGCAAAAATGTGTATGTATAAACAACGTGTACAATGGCTTATGTTCACCACTTTCAGACGGATCATGAAGACGGTGTTATGGATGTGGTTCGGCATTTGACATGACAAGATTGAAGGGTTTGTCTCAAACGCTCCTATTAAAAAAGAGCTTGCTATTGTATAGCAATTATGGGCCGTACATTTTATTGAATTTGGGTTTGATTGATATATAGCACTAGTCCAGCACCAAAATGCTATCTTGTTCAGATTCTCAAGCTCATATCATGTGTTTGTCTCAGACGAGTTCAATTAATTATAATGAACAGAAGCTATGGAACTCAGGGAAACCAGCTTTTGTAATGGATTTTGGATTTACTTTTAATAGCAATAATGATGCTAATAATAGTAGCTGTAGTAGTAGTGACAATGATGAAAATGATATTAATAATGAAAATGATGATGATGATGATAATAATGATAATGAAAATGACTATGATGATGATGATGATAATGAAACTGGTAATGATAAAGAAAGCGATGATGATGATGGTGATGATGATGAGAATGATAATGATGATCATTGATGATGATGATGAATGACGATGATATTGTTTCCTAGCTCATATGTATCTTTACATCCCAAAATTTCATATAATCGTTCAATATGTTTGCATTTTGTGCCTTATTTAGTTTTATGGGCTTTTTTTTAGATCGTTGTAGACTATAAACTTACATATCTAATGATTGTACCCAATTATCCTCGAGTTTTATAAACAACCTAGCAAACGTGAATGGAAGTGATTTTCTCACATGTATTTTATCAAGTGGAGGATGGACGGGCTTGGAGATTTAGATTCTAGTATATGTTTACATTTTTTATACTATCATAGCCCATGAGTTATAATACTTCTTTGAACATTTTCTTGTTTTTATCTTGTTTCTTCAAGTCCATTGCGATTAGTATATAATTGTGATAGTCATGTTGAATGTATTATCACATGATTCATGGTATGTTAACACTAGAAGTTTTGTATGAACACATTTAAGAGAAAGGTGATCTTATTTAATATAACTTATTAACCTCAAACAAGGACACAATAGAAATGAATTAGTAAAATCAGTTGAGGTTTTTATTAATCGATGATAAACTAGAAGTCAATCCACTTGAGGACTCCAAAGAAGATCAATCACAATCACTAAGGATGCAATAATTCAAGGTAAAGTATATGCCTACTAGTAAAGATTTTTTTTTTTGTTTTGAGAGTACAATGAATTGAAAACACACTCACACACCTCGTAAGGTAGAGGCACCCATATGTGAAGAACTCATAGATACATGTCCAACCAAGATTTTAACTCAGGACTTCCTCCTTAAGACTCAAGGCATCAAACCACTTGGTTACACGGGCTTGGACTGTAATAAAATTTTCTATTCACCAAGCCTTGAGAGAGGTTCAATCGATGATCTTGATGGTAAGAACAAGACAAAAATGATTGTTGGAGTGTTTGGAGCAAGGAACACACAAACAATATGATGATGAAGAAGATGCTTAGGTGCACAAGTAGTGATATTAGAGAGCATGTGATTTCAAAGGTAGGTAGCACATTAGAGTTATGAGCATTTATACAAATCAAGGAATGAAAACCTCTTAATGAGGGAAAAATTTGTCCCGCATACATTTGTGTATTCATACATATCATTACGAAAATATACTTAAAAGTTCTCGTTAGGAGTTATGCATTGAACAAAGAGTTGGCATTCATGTATAATGAAGTGCCTAGTTGTGGAATGTGAATAAAACATGAAAGAAGAAAGTTGTAAGCCTTGAAAAATTCTTCAAAAACTTCTTGAAAGGAAGACATTTTCTAAAAAAGAATACAATATTTTGTTATCTAGGCATCTAAGCCAAGCTACTATCTCTAGGAGAGATTTTCTTCTATCTTCTTAACATAATGACAATGCATATTGTAAAAGCTTCTCTATACTTAGTGTCTCGATTAGAAGTGCCCATAGTAGGTCGATCCTTGCTTAGTTGAGATATGCATGAGCTATATTAAGCATGAAATAAAAACATGTGAGGAGATGAATGTTACATTGTTGATGACATGATTATAGGTATCCCATTTCCTTTTGTATCTGTATGGTCCATCTCCATTTTATATCTAGGAGACACTCTATTTCATATTATTTAGTTCTATCTCCTTGTATTTGGGTACCTTGTCATTTGCTTCTATCTTGTCTTTGTTTTCCTTCAAGGAGGATTATCCTAAATATGATGTACTTTGGAGAGCCTCCTCCATCTCTATATAAGGAGGGTCTCACTCTCTCACTTTGTACTTGGTTAGAAGCTTGAAGAACCTACTTCATGCTCTCAATAATCTCACTCGAATCCATATGAGTTTATCCACTTCATGCTCTACTCACTTTGAGTTTCCCACTCTTTCATTTTGTAAATTACACTCTTTTTTTCAATTAGCTTTGGTTGTGTAATTTATTGATGATAGATGTAAAATTCATGATCTATCTAATGGTGATGCCATTATTGCTTCTGGCATTTTATGTATTGGGCTGTATAAGCTCATAGACTATGAAAAATCTATGAATGATTTAGCATGCGCAATACATGATTCTCAGACTATGTCAGAAGCAAAGCTTTGACATGCACGCTTTGGTCATCTGAATTTTGCTAGTTCTTTATGCTTGCAAAAATCTAAAATGATGTCCTCTCTGCTCAGACTTGAGGCACTCGGTAAACATGTTTGTGAAGGCTGTATTTTGGGCAAAATGTAGCATTCCTCCCTAAAAGATGGTTCAGTTCGAGCTACTTAGAAATTGCAGTTTGTTCACAATGATGTTTGTGGTCCTATGCAGACATGTTCTTTTGGGAACTATCTTTACTTTGTGACTTTGATTGATGATTTTTCCAGGCATGCATGGATATATCCATTAAAAGCAAAGTCAAAAGTGTTTATGTGCTTCAAACAGTTTCTTTTTTGGCTGAAAATCTATTAACATATAAAATGGGTACCCTCCGTTCTGATCGAGGGGGGGAATATATGTCTTTGGATTTTAATGCATTTATGGCTAAACGTGGGATAAGGCATCAATGTACAGTGCTGTATACACCTCAATAAAATGTAGTTATTGAAAGGAACAACATGTCACTCTTGGAAATGGCAAGATGTATGGTCAAGAGCGAAGCTTTACCACATAGTTTCTAGCTGGAGGCTGTTATGTGTGTAGGCTATGTACTTAATAGGTATCCCACTAAAGCATTGCAGTATATCACTCCATGTGAGGCTTGCATGTTTGCAAACCATATGTTGCTCACCTGCATGTCTTTGGTTGTCTAGCATATGCATTAGTGTCTGAACAACAATACAAGAAATTGAATGATAAAGCAGTGAAATATATTTTTGTTGGGCACAATTTTGAAAGCAAAGGCTATTGTTTTTATCATCCATAGACTAAACACGTTTTGATTAGCCGTGATATTGCTTTTTGTGGAAGATGCTATTCAACCATTATTTTCATGTACTAAGGAGACATCAGTTAGCTCCAAGGACATGTATGACTCTTTTATAGGTGGATATCTAGGGCCAGTCTGAATGAGGTGACTTCTCAACCTTTACAGGTTTCACATGATGATGAAGATCATTCCATTTCTGATGAAGATTCACATGATGCTCTTATTGATGAGAGAGCTGATAGAGAGCAGGCAAAAACTATGCCTAAATGGCTAGTGTAGACTTTGTGGGATAGCAAATTAGATGTACATTTCTCATATCATACTCATGCAGGTATAGTGCTTCTTTTGCATTAGGTGGCTAGGCTATGGTTGCATGTAGTCTTTGTGATGAGAATGAGCCAACTTTTGTTTGATGAAGCACAAAATTCAAAAAAGTGGATGGTTGTTATGCAATCAGAATATGATGCTATTATGAAAAATGGTATCTGGTCTTTATGTGACTTTCTTCGTGGCAAGAAGGCCATTGGCATTAACTGGGTATACAAGCTAAAGCATAAGCTTGATGGAACAATTGTAACATATAATGCTAGGCTTGTTGTAAAGGGTTATGCTCAAGAAAGAGGCATTGATTTTGATGAGACCTTTGCTCCTACATCCCAAATGACTACTATTCATAGCATTTATGCACTTGCAACTCGTCATGGTTGGAATGTACATGAGTTGGATATTAAAATTGCATTTTGTTTTTCAACCTCGTGGTTTTGTGTTGGACATTAAAAATTCATTTCTGAATGGTGACTTGCATGAAGAAGTGTATGTTTGTTAACCCCATGTTTTTATGCAGAAAGGGCATGAAAACAAAGTGTGCAGGTTGAAAAAGGCATTATATGGTTTGAAGCAAGCACCACTTGCTTGGTATGAAAAGATACATGTCTATCTGATTGCACATGGTTTTGAGAACAATCCAACTGAGAGTATCTTTTATGTTAAGCATGCAAATGATGTGCTTCTGATCATTGTTTTCTACGTTCATGACATGTTGCTCACTAGTCTTAATGAGAAGCATATTGCTGATTTTAAGACTGATCTGCATGAATCACTTGAGATGTCAGATTTGGGGCATTTGCATCATTATTTGGGCATTCAATTTATGCAAGTTCATGGCAGAATAGCTTTGTGTCAAACAAAATCTATTGACACATTATTACAGCGTTTTGGCCTTGAAGACTGCAAACCTATTGCCACTCCTATGGAAACAGGTTTACGATTGAGTCTTCATGATGCTAGAGATGCATTTGATGTTGTTCTCTATCAGCACGCGGTTGGATGCTTGATTTACTTATGCATTACTTGGCCAGATATTCATTTTGCTATCTCACAGATGAGCAGGTTTATGCATTGCCTAGCTGTCAAGCATTGGTGGGTGGTTAAGTGCATCTTTCACTACTTGAGTTGTACTTAGCTACTTGGATTGTTTTATCCCAAGGGAGGATCACTACTGCTAGATTTATATGTTTTTTTATGACTCTGACTAGGCTGGTTGCTATGACACTCGTATGTTCACCAATGGTTTTTGCTGCTTGGTAGCTTATGCATATCTTCATTGAGCAAGAAGAAGCCTACTATGGCCACTTCTAGTTGTGAGGTTGAGTATAGGGTAGCTTTCATAGCAACTACTGAGTGTATGGCTCAGATGATTTATGGATGATTTGGGTGTTAGTTAGTCTTCTGCCACCACCATCTTCACTGACAGTTAGAGGGCATTGACAATTGTGAGGAACCATGTGCTCCATGCTTGCACTAAACACATTGAGGTGCACTATCATTATGTGAGGGAGAGATTCTCTGTTGGAGAGAATAATTTGGCATTTGTGCCCACACATGAGAACATTGCAGACCTTTTCACAAAGGCTCTACCTAAGGAGAAGTTTGAAGCTGTTAGAAAAGCTTTGGGCTTACTTCCTTTTGTGGATTGGTTCCACATAGCTTGGCACTTCCTTATACATCAGTGCAAGCTCCTTGTTCACCGCATCACTCCGAGGGGGGATTTGTTGATATATTTAGGTAGTGATGTTTGTGAACATACGAGGACCACTAGGGCACTTTTTTCCCTCTTTAGGAGGTTTTTTCCCCCGACTTGTATATATGCCTATAACCCTAACATGTCACTTATCTTTGTACATTCTCTTGGTAATACATTCAATATTGTGTGTTGCGCTCTAGGCTTCTTCTTCTTCCTTGTGCTTTTTGCGTGCTTCTGTAGACCTCAAACTCCAATAATATATAGGTTTGGAACAAAAGGATGAAATGCCTATATACGCACTGCAATAGTGCGCTCGGAGATCAAAACGAGATCATATCAAAATTTCGACGCCACAAAACAAAGGTGTTTTGAACTCATAATTGTCTTGAGTATGCTCATGAGTTTTTGTGAGATTTCGAGACTGTGACCTAAGGGGTGTTGATGATGCCCTAGATGAAGTGGCAACCTGCTTTGGTACCAATTGTTGGATTTTGATGTCTGCAAAAGCACATGATCAGCACACTTGCAACTATTACAACTGCAGGTACTGAAGCTGATGCAGAAGGTGTCGAAGATGATGATATTCTGCATATTCCTGTTCGTGCTGCGGTTTTTGCTGCACCTACTACAGAGTAGACTCGTTGGGCAGTTCTATTCAACTTTTTGAGATACAATCAATTTTTTGCCTCAAGGTATTTTAGTCACCGGCCATGGCTGAAAGCAATGATGTATCTCGTATGTTGGCTGTTGAGGATAAGTTGGATGGTACCAACTATCTATTGTGGGCTTATATGATGCAACATGTATTGGTTGCAAAAGGACTGTGGAACATTGTGCAGGGTGTCGAAAAACATCCTACCACACTTGCAACTATTACAACTGCAGGTACTGAAGCTGATGCAGAAGGTGTCGAAGATGATGATATTCTGCATATTCCTGTTCGTGCTGCGGTTTTTGCTGCACCTACTACAGAGTAGACTCGTTGGGATGGTAGAGATGCTCAAGCACATGCATTGATATCTTTGTCTATCAAACATGCCATTATTCCTCACATTCCCTCTTGCATAATAGCTAAGGATGCTTGGGATACACTTACCACATTGTACCAAGCTAGATTCTCGTGTTGCTTACCTTTGAAAAGAGTTGGAGAGTGAGCACATGAATGAAGGTGATTCTATGGACAATTTCGTAACAAAGATCAAAGACCTGAAGGAACATTTGATCTACTGATGAGGTTATACCAGATAGCTCACTTGTGCAAACCGTTCTGAATGGTCTTCTTGATTCATATGAGAGTTTTTCTTCTACTCTTTGATTGATGATGAAAGGCAATCCATATGCCTTGTCATTTGAGGAGTTATTCTCTGTTCTGTTGCACAAAGATCAGTCCAGGCAGAATAGGTCCATTATGCGAGTTGTAGATCAAGCTTTCCTGGCTAGTCAGAAGGGCAAAGGAAAATGGAGCTCTTTAACTAGTAAGCAGAAATCTGCTAATTCTGCACAATCAAAGAGGGAAGACAAATATGAAAAGAAATCAGAAAATCAGAAATTGTTTTGCAAGTATTGTAAAGGAAATGATCATATCATAAAGAACTGTCCTAAACTGGCTGCAAAAGAGGCAGTAATTGTTGTTGTAGAGGCATCTACTCCAAAAAAAAGAGTCTACTAATCTTGTGCATGAAGAAGAATGGGTGTTTACTATTGTTTGGAGTTCTGTCCCATCTTCTCATGAGCAGTGCATATCTGAAGTAGACTCAGATGTTTGCTACTTTGACAGTTGGGCGACCAAACATATTACCTCACATCACAATTTTTTCTCTTCAGTCCAGCGTGCCCCTATAGGAAATACTATTACATGCACCAACAATTCCTCTTATCCTGTTATGGGAGTTAGAAAGATCATTTTGACTACTAATGATGGTAGTTCTATCACCTTGTCAGATGCTTTGTTTATGCCAAGGATCAAGAAAAATCTGTTATCAGTTTTTGCATTAGCCAAGATTGGCTTGGTTGTGAAATTGGTTGATGACAGGTGTATAGTTCATGATCTATCAAATGGCGATGTGATTATTGCTTCTGGCATTTTATGTCGTGGGATGTATAAGCTCATAGACTATGAAAGATCTGTAAATGATTCGTATCATATCACACTCGATGAGGCTCTCATAGTGCCTCTTTTGCATCAAATTGCTATGCTATGGCTGCATCTAGTCTCTGTGATGAGACTGAGCTTGTTTTGTTTGATGAAGCATAAAATTCACAAAATTGGATGGCTGCTATGCAATCTGAATATGATGCTATAATGAAGAATATGATGCTATAATGAAGAATGGTACTTGGTCTTTATGTGACTTGCCTCCTGGCAAGAAGTCCATTGGCACTAAGTGGGTATACAAACTGAAGCGTAAACCTGATGGTACAATTGACAAGTATAAGGCTAGGCTTCTTGCAAAGGGTTATGCACAGGAAAGAGGCATTGATTTTGATGAAACCTTTGCACGTACATGCCATATGACTATTGTTCGGAGCATCTGTGCACTTGCATCTCATCATGGTTGGAATGTACATCAGTTGGACATTAAAACAACATTTCTGAATGGTGACTTGCATGAAGAAGTGTATGGTTTTCAGCCCTGTGGCTTTGTGGAGAAAGGGCATGAAAACCAGGTGTGCAGGTTAAAGAAGGCATTATATGGTTTAAAGCAAGCAGCATGTGCTTGGTATGAGAAGATACATGCCTATCTGATTGCACATGGTTTTGAGAATAGTCCAACTGAAAGCACCTTATATGCTAAGCGTGCTAATGATGAACTTCTGATCATTGTAGTTTATATTGATGACATGCTGCTCACTCGTCCTCATGAGAGGCATATTGTTGATTTTAAGGCTGATTTGCATGCCTCATTTGAGATGTCTGATTTGAGGCATTTGCATCACTATTTGTGAATTTAGCTTATGCACGTTGATGCTGGAATGGCTTTGTGTCAAACGAAATATATTGACACATTATTACAGCGTTTTGGCCTTCCTATTGCCACTCTTATGGAAACATGTTTACGACTAAGTCTTCATGATGCTGGAGATGCATTTGATGCTGTTCTCTATCAGCAGACTATTGGATGCTTGATTTACTTATGCATTACTCGATCAGATATTCAGTTTGCTGTCTCATAGATGAGCAGGTTTATGCATTGCCCAGGAGTTAAGCATTGGCAGGCGGTTAAGCGCATCTTTCACTACTTGAGTGGTACCCGGCTACTTGGTTTGTTTTATCCCAAGGGGGGATCACTAACACCAGATTTGCATGCTTTTTTTGACTCTGATTGGGCTGGTTGCTATGACACTCGTATGTCCACTAGTGGCTTTTGCTTCATGCTTGGTAGCTCATGTATATCTTGGTTGAGCAAGAAGCAGCCTATTGTGGCCACTTCCAGTTGTGTGGCTGAGTATAGGGAAACTTTCATAGCGGCTGTTGAGTGTGTGTGGCTCAGATGCCTTATGGATGATTTTGGTGTTGGTCAATCTTCTGCCACCACCATCTTCACTGACAGTCAGAGCGCATTGGCAGTTGGGAGGAACCCTGTGTTCCATGCTTGCACTAAGCACATTGAGGTGCATTATCATTATGTCAAGGAGAGGTTCTTTGCTAGGGAGATCAGCTTGGCATATGTGCCCACGCAAGAGAACATTGCAGACCTTTTCACGAAGGCTCTACCTAGGGAGAAGTTTGAAGCTTTGCACAAAGCTTTGGGCTTACTTCCTTTTGTGGAGTGATTTCCACATAGCTTGACACTTCCTTATACATGAGTACCAACTACTTGTTCACCGCATCACTCCCAGGGGGGATTTGTTGATATATTTAGGTAGTGATGTGTGTGAACACACTAGGACCGCCGAGGCACTTTTTTCCCTCTTTAGGAGGTTTTTTTCCCCCGGCTTGTATGTAGGCCTATTGCCCTAATGGGCTACTTATCTTTGTACATTCTCAAGTAATACATTCAGTATTGTATGTTGTGCTCCAAGCTTCTTCTTCTTCCTTGTGTTGTTCAATTGCTTCCGTAGATGTCTAACTCCAACAATACATACATACATGCATACATACATACATACATACATACATACATACATACATACATACATACATACATACATACATACATACATACATACATACATACATACATACATACATACATACATACATACATACATACATACATACATAGATATATACATGTATACACACATACATACATATATACATGCATACATACATACATACATACATACATACATACACACACACATACATACATACATACATACATACATACATACATACATACATACATACATACACACACACATACATACATACATACATACATACATACATACATACATACATACATACATACATACATACATACCTACATACATACATACATACATACATACATACATACATACATACATACATACATACATACATACATACATACATACATACATACATACATACATACATACATACATACATACATACATACATACATACATACATACATACATACATACATACACACATACATACATACATACATACATACTTATTGATAGTGGGAGTGATGGCAGTGGTGAGAGAGTGGGTGAAGGTAATATTTCTCTTTGATTTGGTGCTCTCTTTGAGATAACTTTGTCTCAGAGTCCTTGGACTGGGAATGCCTGCTTTGGAGCTTCCTGGGCTATCTGTTGTTGTGTTGATTTGACTTCCTCTTTTGATGATGCCATGACACTTGCTACATCACTTTCCTTTTGTGTATTTCCTTGTCTTTTTCAGAATAATGCTAGTTTTGTAGCACCCCTATGATGAAAATATTGTTTCACAATTTCTTTGCTTGGATTTATTTAACCTTTGCCTTGAGCTTTAATGAATTCTTCTTCTTGTGTTAATATTGTGGCTTGATAATCCCTTCATCGTTTAGTGCATCACTCAACAAAAACAACTTTAGATGATACGTGAGAACCTCACATAATTTGTGAAGTCCAGGATAAAGTGCTAGCGGATGGAGCTAGCATAGCCTATCTTTGGGGTGCCCCTTTTCAGATAGTACTTAATTTCTTTGAGCTCATGAATGGTTTGTGTGGGAGTAAATATGATATCTTCACTACTGGCATGGAAAATGATTCGTGTGATCATCTGTGTACCATGAAGTGTCTTGTGTTGCTTCCAATTCTTTATAGTGGAGAGACTTGTGACGTTGTCCCATAGATACCAGGCCATATCCACAAATTCATCCTTATTACTGATATATTTCATGAAATGCAGTACTGTCTTATGTGGGATGTTATATCCCTCTAGAATTTGAAAATAGAATTAATACTCCCAAAGAGATACAGTTCTTTTCATAGTTTCATTAACCTTTAGCATAGTTTGTGATTCTTTCAAAGTGGTGGTTGACTTGGTCCCTTTGGTACGTGGAGTGGAAAATGATTTCGATGTCCTATTGCTTGATTGGAAGTGCAAAGCTTCTCTGATAAGTATTCCCATGATTGGAAACTCGTTATAAGTCATGGACTCTTGAATATACACGACCATCTTGCTATATGAGGTTATCCATAAATTCTTGACATCATTCCACATAAGGTCTTACTAGTAGTAGTCTCAAAAATTCTCCACAACCCAAGGCATCCCATGTTTGTGTGACTACATGATCACTATTTTGAAGGGTGTAAAATTCCTTTGACATGAAATATAGGTTCCTATTGGTTTTTTCGAAATTGCAAGAAAATATGTATTCCTCTTTTTGCCGAGGTACATATGCATGGTTTTGGAACCAACGTCATATAGCTTGTTTCACTAAATTAGGTGGTAATGGAGGAGGGATAAATAGTTGTTGAGATGAAGAGCCCTCCACATCCATATTCGCAACCTAAAATGTGATTAGAAACACTTGATTAATGCAAAATAATTCATCATTCAATGCATTATTTTTCAAATCATAGCACGAAATTGTTCATCATAGGCGTGATTCATGTTGCAAGTTCAAGCTATTGGATTTTTATTGCTTTTTATTCTTGCTGATTTGTTCAGTAAAGATCAAAATTTATTACACAAGGCTTAAATAAGGCTAGATTTTTCATTTAGTGGCTATCAAAAGATATAGCTTTATTACACAAAGTCACTAAGTGCCCTTATCTCATTGATCATCTTAGCATTTATCTTTATTACACATAGATCACAAGACATATAAAGGATTATTTACGTATCCATTTTTGGATAGGTAAGGTAGTCATATCCTTGGTACTATTCTTAGTTTGAAACTTGAGAATATTCCACTTGCAAGTTGTGGAAGGCACTTTGGGTGGTGCTTCCACAACTAGTGTTTGTCTTAAAGCATCAACATAAGATAATTTAGGTTGAGATTTCTTTCTCCACATTGACTTTGTTACCTACAATGATGGACCTTCTTGTGAAGATCTGTTCCTTGATTACTCCTTAAGTGAGAAAATTTGTTGGAATTGCTTTTCTCTTCTAGTGATTATGTCATTGATGTCTTTGAGAGGCTTGGTGATAATACATGATTTAGGAATCCAAATCTATGTATGAACTTTTTATGCATATGCTGAAGATTTAGGGATCCAAATTTTTGTGTGACAGCTGATTGGACAACCCCCTGTTCATTCTTTCCTTTAGTACTTGTACTTGATTCTTCTTAGGATGTGATCACAAAGAGAATGGATTCTCTTTTACAACTCAAACCTAATTTGATGGACGTAGTATTTCATATTTCATCTACCTCTTTGGTTCCTACGACACTTGATGTTTCATTAGTCTCTTAGCATCCAAGTTAATATGACCTTTAGAATCCTTATGCATGGATTTCTTGTGTGTAAGATGCTCTCATTCATCACTCAAGAACTGGCCTAATTGGATGATGATCCATTCGCTATTATTCCTTGTCATAAGATGATTTGGGGCTACATTTATGCCTATATAATGGTCTAGAAGCCAATCTTGTCTAAGGACTATAGGGTTCACAATTTAAGCATCATTACACACTAGATATTTTGTTCTAGTGGTATGTCCTACAATATGGATTGGGATTGTAGCTTCTCCTAAGCATGGTGTCTATGAATAACTAGCAAAGCTCACACTAGGGAGAGAGATGCATGTATCTACTCAACCAAACCCTCCAATATATAGCTCAAAGCCGAAGAGGGTAATTCAACTATCATGGGACATGTGTATCTCATATCACATGGGTGCCCAAGGTGATCCCATGGTCTCAAAGCTAAGGAAATCACATTTCTAAAATATGAGCTTCCAAGCTCTCACATACAAGTCATGTGGCTAGAAGAGTCTTCCAATAAAGCCTCAAGTATTCAACTTTAGAGAAATCAACCCTAAGGTTGCAGAACAAAAATGGGTAAATAATCAATAAATCCCAAGAGTTTCCCACCTAGAAACCCAAAGGTTGTACCCCTTAAACCCTTGTAATTATACAACATTGACCCTTCCATTTAGCCATTAAATCTTGTTCACATATATGTGTGTGTTCTTATAATCAATAGATCACTAAGTGAAGCTATTTACTCCTAAGTTTTTCACTCCTCAATCACTTTTAGGGAGTGGAAATGGAGAGTTCATTTACATGAAATCAGCCATGGCCTCTCTAGAATCAGTAAGAGTGCTTCCACACGAGGAGCCAAAGGCACTTGGAGCTAGTTCAAAGGAACCTAATTGAGTCCAAGTCTCTCAAGATATCATGGAACCGAACCATTTTGATCTTCTAATTAAGGATGCAATGCACAAGGCTAAGGATCAAGAAGAGCCTAAGAATGAGTTTATAATGTCAAGCCACAAAGAGGATTTTGACTTAAATATCCCACATATTGCTAAGCCTTGGCATCATAAATTTTGGCACGAAGTTGAAGAAGATAAGTTGAAGAAGTTGTAGGTGTCAAAGCTTCCCTTCAATGACCTTGATGTAGGAGCACTTACTACAATGAATGATCTAGATGTCCAATGCTTTGGACCTAATAGTGACAGAATGTTTGAATGTGTTAAAGACAACCTAAGTACCTTACCAAGATATTTAGAACTACAGGGACACTTTAGAGTGCAAAAAGACAACACTTCTTCACTCAAATAAGAGTGATGCTAGGAGTTCTCAAGGAACACTAGATGATATCAAGAGAGCTAGAGCAAAGTGTACTTTCCCCATGGAAGAGTTGATCAAATTGAAACCTCACTATTGGGATGACATAGCCAAGCAAGTTGCTCTACAACCCACAAAAGTGAAACCAGACACTCAAGCCAAGTAAATACCCTTTGGTAAAGTGGCAGAGGACATTTAAAGGAGATAACGGGAATATTGATATTCTATTAACCTTCAATGATGTCACCACTAAATCCATAGTTCCTTCCGAGGCAAGATTAGTGATTGCTACCAAGTCTTTGTGGATCAAATGGGGTAACCTAGTAAAATGGCTAACTAGGATGAAACTGAAACTAGCAAATAGACATATGGATAAACCATTAGAACTGCTAGAAGGTGTAACCTTAAGCACTTGTGGCATAGAGTTTGAACACACTCTTGCCATTTCTAGAGTTTTCATTAGGAAAACCTTTCCTGTACCAACTACAATTGGTGCAAGATTGGGGTGGGAATGCAATATACTTAGACCATCAAGTCACTACAACATGGATAAACCTGATATCCAATTCATAGAGAGATGTGACACCACTTCAATGGAAGGCTATCCATCAAAATGCATTGATTCCTCTAGTGGTTATGAAGTAGAGAACAAAGATTGGAAGCATGTAAATACTCATCCATGGATGTGTAGAGTTACACATTAGTTAAGAAGCTCAACAAGAAACCCTATAATGTATTAAGAGGAGAAATTCGAGGCAATGAAGAGCCACATAATACTTAAGCAAACCAAAAAATTCCTATGGGAATATGTGAAGTAGAAAACTTTTCCAAAAGATTCATCGATCAATGACCACACATATGGGCTACTTTAGGACATAGTTCCAATGCACAATCATAATTTCTCATAAACACTAGTGTTGTAAGCAATGTTATTTTTTTGTCTCTAGTGTACAAGATTATGTTGTGAATGTCTTGTTCTCTCTCCACGATAGTGACATCAGAGCTTGGTTGAAGCCATAGGAGTACATTTCTTGTGAGCTTATGCTCAATATAGCATGCACAAGCGTTGTGATAGTGCGTTAGGAGGCCAAAAACAGATCTCGATTCTGAGATTGTGACTGGAGGGGTGTCGATGATGCCCTAGATGAAGCGACGTACCAATTGTTGGAGTTAGATATCTGCGAAAGCACGCAAAAAACACAAGGAAGGAGAAGAAGATTGGAGCACAACACTCAATACTGCATGTATTACCACTAGAATGTACAAAGATAAGTAACCTGTTAGGGCTATAAAGCCGGGGGAAAATAACCTCCTAAAGAGGGAAAAAAGTGTCTTGGTGGTCCTAGTGTGTTCACACACATCACTACCTAAGTATATCAACATTCCTATTCCTCTTTGTTATCCAACCATGCCCAAGAAGCAAGTAAAGAGCATATCTATACAAGGTTTTACTTACACTAAACTCAACAATACATTTTAGGAATTTCAAAAGCTTCAACAAACAATGGTTCACTTTTACAAGTTAACAGTAAAAGATACCAAGATTTCATTTTCTATTAAATTCAAGTTTTCTCCTCTTTTGTGTAGGCGATAATGTTAAATTAAGGTTCATACCAAATCTTAATGAGTGCCAAATTATAAAGTTTTTTCGATTGGAGATATTGAGTATGACACTAGTGAATGAAGTTATGGACCATGCAATGGGTGATATAGGTTGAAATCCACATTCCATTTGGCTTATAGTGTCCAAACATAGAGAAATATCTAGTGGTTGCATGTTAAAGAAGTCTCCAAAGAAACAAAAAAATATTATTTCATTGCTTTTTGTAGGTCTCAATGGATTAAAAAAGTATTTTCTTCTCTCAAATACATGGTCACAAGCTCATGCAGAGGGTATATGTGATTTTGATGTAGAATGGAATTTTGGTGGCATCTTAAGTTTATTGGCTATCATGGTGGTCATGTATATTTAGTTGTTAAGAAGTACGGTTACTCTCAAGAGATTTTATAGCAAGTTTTAATGAATGGAAAGAAGGCAAGGTGTTTCTTTAAACAAGACCTAAAAAGTCAAGATGATGGAAAATGGGAGATTTTAAAAGAGCTATGTTTGATAATGATAGAAAATGATAGTTAGGTTGACCTCATTTACAAATGAAAGAAGGTTTGGTCATCCTTAGATTGATTGTTACATTTCATGGGTCTTGTTTGCACCAACACTTTGCAAGGAGAATTCCAAGTTACTTTGAAGAAGTGTATGAAATCCTCCATTCTATTATGGGGAGAAAGCAACATAACACATTCCATAGTAAGTTTTCCTTAAATTTTAAATATGTTTTTTAATTTATGTGTATATTTTGTTATCCCAACCATAACATATTCATTTGCACATGGAGCATTTTATGAATCAATATGTATCACTAGAGACTTTTAGTACATAGGGAATGGAAAAGGTGCTGAGATAAAGGTGTTTAAATTAAAAACACATTCATGGGGGTGGTCTAATGCAAAAGAAGTATCCAGAGGAGATGTTCAACTAGTTTTTTTATATGACATTCTCTAGAAAAAATGCAATGGATCAAAATCATGAGTTTCCAATTGCAAAAGTTGCAAGAAAGATAGAGGTATTGCAAATGAGAGTTATATTTCATCATCGGGTCCATTATGTCATGCCCAATGGCATGCACAAAGAGTTCATGACTTTTCTACTTGGAAATAATGTACTGAATCCCATTGTAGTTGGCTTCATATTTAGACTTAATTGCCAATGTTTTTTTATTGCCATTGGGATCAAATATATTTTCAATTGTTTTGATTGTATCATGCTTAATTTCTTTTAGTATTATTGTTACATTTTCAAATGTTTTTCAATAACTTCTTTTTTATGTTTTCTAAACTTTTTTTTTTTCATTTAAATATGACTCCAAAAATTATTATAAATACATGATGGGTAATTTTAGGTCACAAGAAAATCATCATGTGGCAGTCTAACAAGTTATTCTTTATTAGTAGAATCAAGATCCAACAATTAGTTAGACAATACATATGCTATCCAAAAGTCTATTGTAAATGGCTTAGGGAATCATCCTATCCATGATAAGGGAATGCAAGCGGCTAAGACACAAACCAATAATAGAAGAATCTCTTTTCATTTAGGTATCATCAACATAAATGGTAAGTAGTTGATAAAAACATCAAAAGCAGAAAGGTCAATCACCTAACCTCACTTTTAAAGGTGCAAAGGAAGCATCATAGCCATAGGATGGAACCAAAGATAAGACAAGGCAAAAACTATTCAAGGACTGAATAGCTTCTCATCAAGGATAAATAATCCTCACATAAAAAAGTACAAGGGCATTTTAAATATATAACCATCGAAACCGACCAACCAACCAAAATTAAACTAAAATTTTAGATAACTATCAAATCATTAGGGGCTTACCAATCAAGAAAAATCCTTCTTTAGATGGCTCATACAAACATGATACCCAAATTAAGGGACTTCATATGATTTAGAAATAGATCAATATTCAACGGGCCATTTTTACAAGCAACTTAACCAACATTCACTACTACAAAAACACGTCCTATCGACATCACAAAAATAGGAAGGACTTGAGACGCATCGATGGGGACATTTGCAAGGCAAAGTATTGGATGATGAGGAGGATATTGATAGGTTTACCAATGCTACTAGATTTATCAGCTTCTCTATTGAATCAACTATGGATTGGGCTACAAAGGCCCACTAGTTGAGGCTCATGAGGCCCCAAAAACGTTTTCTGAAAACTTTTTAAAAATCTATTGATGGTCCTATCAATGCATACTAATGTTTCTACCAACCTTTCTACTGATAGACTTGAAAATCAATGGAAAAAGCATATTTTAAAGAATAGTTCTGGAGTTTCTCAAATTTTTTGGAATTATGCCTATGGATGAGGCATTGGTTGAGCTCTTACTCTACCTATGTATCTTGTGATAATGGAATACTGTATGCATACAAATAGAATATGGTTTTAATGAAAATAGGATTTGTGCACCTGAATTTTGCAAGGACCTAAAATATACAGGGCATGTAAGAAGCATATATGTATATGACAAGTGTTTATGATGATATAATTCATTTTTAGCAATGTAAAATGTATAAATATGTTAGCTTGAAATAGGAATCAATTGATGGATTCTCAAGATGTTTCTATGATAAGTATACAAGTGTATGTGAAATCATAATAAACCAAATTAGAATATTTCCCCCAAAGATGAATGATTAAAGTATTGGTTGGACATTATCAATTTCTCTTTATAATCTCTACCTTAACATGCCTATAGCTTTTGTTCCATAAGATTAAGAAAAAGCACTTATCTCATTTAGTGTAATTATAGTGATTATTTTTTATAGTAAGTTGGGATGAATTAAATTTTACTTTTACTAAGGGAACCTTTTAAAATCTTAGTAGAATCAACAAATAAAATTTTAGTATCTATCAAAATCAAAATAAGTGATTGAAATTCATATGTGACGACACAAGTAAGGATTACCTTGTGTCAAAACTTTTTTTGATTAATTTCATCCATTTTATATGTAGAAAAAAGACATGCATTCATATACATATACACATACATACATACATACATACATACATACATACATACATACATACATACATACATACATACATACATACATACATACATACATACATACATACATACATACATAAATACATACATACATGTCGATATATTTTGGTACTCATGTGTGTGAACACATTTAGGACCACCAAGGCACTTTTTTCCCTCTTATGAGGTTTTTTTCCTTCGGCTTGTATATATGCCTATAACCCTAACATATAACTTATCTTTGTACATTATTTTGGTAATATATTCAGTATTGTGTTGTCCTCCAAGCTTCTTCTCTTCCTTGTGTTGTTCATGTGCTTTCGCAAACCTCAAACTCCAACAATTGGTATCAGATTAGGTCATCGCTTCATCGAGGGAATCATTGACATCCCTCAGACCACAGTCTCAAAATCACATGAAAATTGGTGAGCATACTCAGGGTGATTAGGAGTTCAAAATGGATTTGTTATGTGGTGTCAAAATTTCAAAATGAGCTTGTTTCAAGCTTTGAATGCACTATTGCAGCACTTGTGTAGGAAATTTCATCCTTTTATGCCAAATATATATATAAGTTTTGGTTTTCCATTACAAGCACCTCAATTCTACTACAAGTGTAGTAGACCTTGATAGGGTGTTTTTGTTCAACTTTTTCAGATACAGTCATTTTTTTGCATCAGGGTATCTAGTCACTAGCCATGGTTAAAAGCAATGATGTATTTTATATGTTGGCTATTGAGGACAACTTGGATGGTACTAATTACCCAATATGGGCATATATGATGTTTCATGTATTGGTAGCAAAAGGTTTGTGGAATATTGTGTATGGTATTGAAAAATGTCCTACTACACTTGTGAATATAGTTATTGAAGTTGATGTAGATGGCATTGAAGATGATGATCTTCAAATTCCTGTTCTTGCTGTGCTTCTTGCTACACCTACTAGAGGGAAGCTTCTTTGGGATGGTAGAGATTCTTAGACACATGCATTGATAGCATTGTCTATCAAACATGCCATTATCCCTCACATTCGCTCTTGCAAGATATCAAAGGATGCTCTCGATACACTTACAACCTTATGCTCGGAAAGAAATGAGAATCATGTTGCTTACCTTCAAAAATAATTGGAGAGTGAGCATATGAATGGAGATTCTATGGATAGTTTTTTGAAAAATATCAAAGATTTGAAGGATTAGTTGATTTTTGCTAATGAAGTCTTGCCACATAGCTCACTTGAGCGTACTGTTCTTAACGATCTTCCAGATTCATATTAGAGTTTTGCTTCTACTCTTCAATTGATGATGAAACGAAATCCAAATGCCTTAACATTTGAGGAGTTAGTCTTTGTTCTGTTGTAGGAAGATCAATCTAGGCAAAACATGCCCATTATGCATGTTGTAGATCACGCTTTCCTAGCTAGTCAGAAGGGCAAAGGTAAATGGAGCTCATCTACTAGTAAGTAGAAATATGCTAATGCTATGCAGCTGAAGAAGAAAGACAAAGATGAGAAGAAAACAGAAAAGCAAAAATGGTTTTGCAAATACTGCAAGGGAAATGATCGTCATAAAGAATTGTCCGAACGTGGCTAAAAAAGAGGCAAAGAAGAAAGAGACTGGAATGGTTGTTGCAAAGGCCTCTACACCTAAGATAGAGTCTTCTAATCTTGTTCATAATGAAGAATGGGCATTTACTACATATGCAACTTTAAGCACTTGATTCTCTCAATCTACAACCCATTTAATCAAATGCTTTTAGACATAGATGGATTACCTTCCAACTGAGATTTTGAATGCTCATTTGTGTAAAAATTTACACTCTACACTGAGATCTGATCAGATTGCACCTGTTTCACAAGTCTCTTATCACTTTTACACATATGAAGGTTCCTACTCACAAGTCTCTCAGCCTGATTACAATTAGACTCTCAAATCCTGAACATAGATGCATCAACTATGAACTTAGACATGTACAAAAGGATTTCTTAATTGATAAAGTAGAGAGGGAGAAATCGAGGAAAGATCGAGGCACAATTTTCACAAAGAACTTCTATTCTCTTGAAAATACATCTGATGGATAACTCTCATACTTGGATTCACTTATTCATCATCTACTCATCCTCTGTTCATCTATACTTCTTCTCTCCTATATTACACGTCCATATATAAGTATATATAGGCATATATATCAAGATTTGTCACTATTACAAAGTGTATATGAGCTATTTACAAGATTAATATACGTGAAATTTCAAACCATCTCCCTCTGAACCTTCTATTGATGGTATTGGCTGAAAAATGATGGAAATATTTACTTTAAATTCGATGCATTTAGGTTTGTAAAAGAAGAACTTTTTCTACATATTTCAAAATTAAAAAATGATCTTCTTAAAATGATAAATTCAAGCATTTTAGATTTCATGGATGTAAATTAGGCACTATTAGGTATTATTCTCCACTTAAAATACACGAGGATATAGGAAAAATGATTAATTAACTTTAATATCTTGAAGATTACTAAGAACTTATAGTGTATTATATGAGAACGCTAATGAAAATGTGGGCTGAACCTAAAAGGAATTCCATATAGTGAGATAATATACTCTACTTTTGTTCAATCTATTCTATCGACTAATAATATGAACTCACAAGAAATGAACGAGAATTCAAGTGTTTTTGGTCATGTGGATGGATATTCAATAGATAGTACTAAATGGGAGACTGATCACATTGAAAATTTGTAGTGGGTTTTTCCCATTTCACCTATTTTCCCAAGTTCCCTAATGTTGATATATTTAGGTAGTGATGTGTGTGAACACACTAGGACCGCCGAGGCACTTTTTTCCCTCTTTAGGAGGTTTTTTACCCCCGGCTTGTATATACGCCTATTGCCATAATGGGCTACTTATCTTTGTACATTCTCTAGTAATACATTCAGTATTATGTGTTGTGCTCCAAGCTTCTTCTTCTTCCTTGTGCTGTTCGCGTGCTTCTGCAGACATCTATCTCCAACAATTAGTATCAGAGCAGGTCGTCGCTTCATCTAGGGTGCCGTCCACACTCCTCCGTTTGCAGTCTCAGATTCGCACGAAATTTGGTGAGCATACTCAGGGCGTTTCAGAGATCAAAACATCTTCGCTTTGTGGTGCCAAAATCGCGATCTGAGCTCGTTTTGGCCTTCGAACGCACTATCACAACGCTTGTGCAGGCTATTTTGTCTTTTTGTGTCAAAGGTATATACCAGTTTCTATTCGCCAGTATAAGCATCTCGAAGTCTGCTACAGGTCTAGCAGAATTCATCCGGGCAGTTCTGTTCAACTTTTTGAGATACAACCAATTTTTTGCATCAAGGTATTTTAGTCACCGACCATGGCTGAAAGCAGTGATGTATTCCATATGTTGGCTGTTGAGGATAAGTTGGATGGTACCAACTACCCGTTATGGGCTAATATGATGCGACATGTGTTGGTTGCAAAAGGACTGTGGAACATTGTGCAGGATGTCAAAAAACGTCCTATCACACCTACAACTGTTACAACTGCAGGTACTGAAGCTGATGCAGAAGATGTCAAAGATGATGATATTTTGCATATTCCTGTTATGGTACCAACTACCCGTTATGGGCTAATATGATGCGACATGTGTTGGTTGCAAAAGGACTGTGGAACATTGTGCAGGATTGTTGAGAGCAGTATGGGCACCCAAGGATTGACTAGACAAGGAAGCCAACGGAGAGAGTCAGAACAAGGTGAAGGAGTAAGTAGACAAAGCAGTCGACGCAAATCTGGCAGATAGGCCCTTCAATTTTTCCAATCTACATCTCTTAACAGTGATTCTTATCACTAACAATCATTGTAAATACCATTTCATATTTTTGTAGCTCCATTTTGTGCAAGCCAAGGAGTCCTTGAGCTTGAGGAGCCTTAGAAGTACCTACATATCAATTTTCGTATTTTTTAGACTCCGTTTGAGCCCTCAAATTGGCCCTGGAACCTAATTTTTAACTAGGCCGGACACTAGGTCTGGACAGGGCCAAAAGCTAGTCAAAAACTATAAAAAGAGCTAGAGAGCTCATTTTTGAGGGTAGATTGTAATTGAAACGAACTTGTAAGAGCATTTTGAAAGTAATCTAAAAGCTCCATTGATTCTCACTCTTTGTCTTGCCTAGTGTGCGCGTGTGTGTGTATGTGTGTGCATGCTAGTGTGCTTCTCACTCACGCACTTGTGCAGCCACTTGCTCGAGGTCTTCATACCATCCTCACGTCTTCCCGGATTGACATTAAAGGAGGTGCTACTCATCATTGAGCTACACCAAATTTTGGCGCCGTTGCCGGGGATCGAGCTTTGAGGACGAGCGTGTGATGGTAAGACGTAGAGTTGACGCGTTGGAGTTGTAGGTATTTTCTTCACTCTCATAGATTTTCTTTTACTTTCTTCACCATCTCCCACGTCCATCTCCATCATCGCGAAAATTTCAGTTTTTTGACTATATCCCCACCTCCACCTCATTTCCCTCATTTCACTTGTGAGAGAGAGCGAGAGAGCGAAATTGCATGTGCTGTTTTTGCATGTTTCTTGAGCTATCTTGCAGGTACAGGTCACATCACCATCTCCAGCCTTCCGCGCAGGTACGGAGCTCGACGAAACTGTCTCGCAGTCGCCGCCTTCTGTCCATCGCGATTGACAGAAATTTTCACTTGTTGGTAAATCTGAGTGCACCACAGTGGACTAGAGACCCTGCACACCACATTCCCACTAAAATTTTTGAAAATCTTGCAAAATTTCAGTCCATCGCGATTGACAGCCCTGTCCATCGCGATTGACAGCCCTGTCCATCGCGATTGACAGCTCTGTCCATCGCGATTGACTGCCAGTCCATCGCGACCGACTGCCTGTCCATCGCGATTGACTGACCCCCTTGTCCATCGCGATTGACTGAAGTCTCTGTCCATCGCGACCGACTGCCTGTCCATCGCGATTGACTGAACCCCTTGTCCATCGCGATTGACTGAGGTCTCTGTCCATCGCGATTGACTGCCTGTCCATCGCGATTGACTCAACCCCTTGTCCATCGCGATTGACTGAGGTCTCTGTCCATCGCGATTGACTGCCTGTCCATCGCGATTGATTGAATTGGGTGTCCATCGCGACCGACTGAACTCTCTGTCCATCGCGATTGACTGAGTGTCCATCGCGATTGACAGCCCTATCCATCGCGATTGACAGCCAATTTTAGCCAAACTTTTTAGGGTTTGTTAATTGAAAAGTTGGGCTAATTTTGGGCACAAATATTATGCTCTTGAGCACATGGGGAAGCCTTAGGAAAACAACTTGGGGAAAACCTGTTGCACAGTGATCCTGTTTGAACCCTGTCGTAACCCTAGAACCCTGAACGGTCACAACTTTTTCATACGAGATCCATTTTTTGAGCTCTAGGGCTTGTTGGAAAGCTCGTAGCATATACTACACACCCTCAACTGTTTTTTATAAAGATAATGCATTGATTTTTAGATAGGGTATTTTGAAGTTGACCATACCCAGGGGGATCAAAGTCAGGGGTCCTTAGGATTGTTTTCTTGAAAATCACTATGCAAGTTTGTGTTTGTGCTACATGAATGAAAATAATTGGTTCTGTCTTTGGAATGTAAATTTCAAAGCTAACTTTGAAACTCTTACAGAGCATCGAGAGGCGTTCTAAGCAAGTGTAAGTGCGAGCTTGGGAACACATTTCCTGGGCACTCAAGGGCAACCGAGCAGGAAACAAAAGGTTGGACACTTTTAACCCCCTCTGTCAATTCATAGCTTAGGCTAAGAACGACGAGAGGTAGGAGTAAGTCAGAGCGACGATAGGCAGTCATCAAGTTGAAGACTACCTAAAAACTCAAGTTCAAGATAAAAATCTAATCTCTGTACTGTCGGTAACATAAAGGAAAGAACCTAACGTGGAACGATCAACCTAAAAGTACGAAGAACACTCAAGTATTCCGACGACGTGATATCAGACAAGAACTCAAACGTGATAAAATAACTAAAAAGAATCAAGTGACTGGTACCAATTAATCGGCAACGAGGTTGTACTCTGGAAAAATTGGGCTAATCAGTTAGGCATATGAACCTTAGATCAGGACGACATTTAGCAAGGGAAAGACAAAGCCTTAGGTCTTCAGAGGCTAGTGTCAATCACACTGCAAGGTCTTGGGCCCAGCAGTTGAGCCACCACTCATACTACCCTAGCTCTGAGACCAGTGAGTCAGAGATGTCTCAAGGCTTGGACAGGCCTACGGGAAGTTCAGGAGTGCCTTACCTGTACAGGGTAGAAGGCCCTTACAAAACGCAGCTGGAGTACCTTAGGACCAACCGATTAGGTGCTAGCATCTATGAGGATGGCTTAGGAAGATCTGTGGTCCAGATTAAAAACCCTGATCAATCCATTGGACTAGAACACCCAGCTGTCAAGTTTGAAAATGGTGCATACCTGGACAAAGAAGGAACTATATATGTAGTCACTAGTCACCCTGATAGGACAGATGACTTTGGGAATGTAATCTCAGAAGCGGACTTAGGTGACCTGGAACAAGGGAACATGGGTGCGGAACCTAGAACCCCTCGAGGTAAATCGGTTCTCACTAGGATTATCACACCTGAGTGGGTCCCCCAAGACAACAAGAGCATAGAGTTGCTCCTCAATCGAGAAACTGATGAAGCCTTTTGGAGGTATAAATCCAATCAGCCAACTGATATAGGAAATATCATGATCTATGAGTTCAAGGATCCGGATAGCCCAGGCAGAGTGACCTACTTAGATCATGCTTCAGAACGGATCTTTGTGGTGACAGAAAATGATAGGCATGCTTACACTTGGAAGGGTGAATTTATTTTCCCTCAACCAAGATCAAATGTATCCTATGGTCACCCTGGGGCTGGAACTTCCCAAGCTCATGGTACGCAAAGAGACAGAAGTAGAGATATACCAGAAGTAAGTTTTGCCAACCCAGTGGGCAGAGAAAGAACGAGAACAGAGACGAATAGGGTAGAACCTGAGATGCAGAGAGCACACAAGAACTTTGAGACCCACCCAACTAGTTAAGTCCATGAAGAATTACTTTGACGGCACAGGAGATCCCTATGATCATGTGGCTGAGTTCAAGCAAGTCTTGAGAGCTGAACAAGTGGAAGATCTGTTCACGCAGTACAATGCCTTCGGTCTAACCCTTAGGAACACAGCACTTACATGGTTTCAGCCATTAGATGAGCGTCAGTTCAGGAGCATAGACCAACTCCTAGAGGCATTTATTGTAGAGTTCTCTAAGAGCGGCATAAGACACAATACCTCCTCATTGATTCACAGCTTCAAACAGACCCCACAAGAGACTGTCAGATTGGCCGGAAGAAGATTTAGACAATATCTTGAAAGATGTCCTATTTCGGAGCTACCCACATCTGCCAAACAAGTAGCCTTATTCCTTGACGGATTGCTGAGTACAAAATTGAGATCCTATGTGTATCTGAAGGACCCTAGGACTATAGAAGAATGTGTACGCATGTGCATTGACATTGAAGATAACCTAGGGGAAGAACTAGAGCTTTCCAAAATCTACAAAGATTCAGATAGTGCATCTAGTCACTCTTCCACGCAATCCACATCAATTGAGGAACTTGCCGAAAAGGTAGCTCAGAAATTAGGTGTAACTAGCAAACAAATCCCAAGGTTTGCCCCAGCGAAGAGGTGCTATACATGCGGTGGTGACCACATGGCAAACGTGTGTCCCATTATGGCTCAACCCCAGATCAATCCTAATAGCCAATATTGCACCATAGAACGAAGATACACCAATCACACCGCACAAGATTGCCCATACAACAAGCAGGCAGTTAGGCAACCATACCCTCAGCCCTACCAACAAGGCAGATACCAGAACCAGTACCCTCCACCACCACAATATGCTAGACCCCAACAAACTTATCAGCAACCATATCAGGCCCAACAGAGACCCCAACCGGTACTAGCTCAACAGCCTCCAAACCCCGCTAACGTGATTCCAGTAAAGTATGCTGTTGCAGAAGAAAACCTGAATAGGGCCATAGTACCAGTAACCCCATTGATCTCAGAAAGTGACCCGAGTGACCATAGCTTTGATTCTACACATGTCGATAGTCCCCAAGCTTACTACATGCAGTCTCCGGAACATGGTGAGTCATACTATAGTGAAGAACCAAGTGAACCTAGTTGGGAGTCGGATTACACGAACGTCATGTATGCAAACCCCAACCCTAGGCCTCAACCTAGGCAGGTACGACCACCCTTTCCTAGAGGACCATGCTACCGATGTCAGGGGGATCACTTCATTCGTGATTGTCCCTTACCTGCACCCACACAAAATCAGTCCGTGACGATCCAAGGCTTTTGCCAAGATTGTGGAAAAGAGCATCTCCTACGAGATTGCCCAAAGAACCCCAATAACATGCCAAAAATCACTCCTATCAATGTGATTGGGTTGGTTGTGGATCCCTCAGGAAGTGTCACTTCCACTGCACCAGTGCAGGTGGTTACTAGAGCTCAGGCATTGCAGCAAAACCAAGAGGCAAGCCAGGAAAAGGGCCCAGAGGCTAGTGAAACCGAGAGCGTGACAAAGAAAAGGGCTAGAGCGTGGAAAGATAGTCGAGAAAGAATGAAAAGACAATGGGCAAAAAAGATAAACGAACTTGAAGAAAGCATAAGAGAAACCAAAGCGAGGATAACTGAACTCACAGCTCCAACTCCCTCTCACATTACCCCGCCTCCACCACTCCCACCTCCATCCAACCCACCACTTTCCCCACCGCCTCATCAAATCCCACCACCCCCTAGAGTAGGATCAGTCCTAGCTGACCCCACTCCCGAGGACCTTAATATGATGCTTAAAGCATATCAGGCCAAAATCCAAGAAGGGCCAACCATAACCGATCATGAAAAATGCTACCCTAGAGCCGAGCTAGAGCTTGAACGAACTAAGATTTGTGCCAAAATGGTGGAATTGGCTCAGACCATGTTTGAGGCCAGCCGCCTATTTAACATTTCTAGTTCAGCTAAGACGCAGTTACACTTTGATGGACTGCTGGAAAGAATAGAGAAGTTAATTGCACAATCAGAGAAGGAACCTGCCCCTCAAAGAAAGGAAAGGGCAAGAGAACGGATAAGCCAGCCTCTTCAGGAAGCCCATGTGCCTCCTCAAGAAGCTTATCTTCCCCCCCAAAAGTCACATGAGCCTCCCCCGAAAGCTTATGTACCTCCACAGGTGACCCACATTCCTTCTCAGGGAGCGTATGAGCCTACCCGGAAGAGTAATAGAATAAGTAATCCTATCCAAGAAGCTTGTGCTCCAACCATCTGTGGGAACGAGGAGAGAGCCAACGATAGAATAAGCCCTCCTTCCCAGGTTGCTTATGTGCCTAATTCTACGGAGCCAGACACTTCTTCTTCTATGAATCGGTTTGCACCAGACTTCCTACGAGAGATTCAAGAAGATAAATGGGATAACGAAAGTGAGGTCGCCCCTCCATTTGAACTTGTGGACGATGCACACGACTAATTCCCACAAGACATCCCATCCATTTACGGGGAACATGAGAGCACTCAGTCTCATGAGAGATTGGACTTTGAGTCTAATTCCATACAGGAGCTACCCCACTTCACAGGCCCATGGGAAGCAAAGTCCACATGTATGAGAGCACCCACAGTCATGGTAAGGAACGACGACTCAGTCATACCAAGGAACACGGAGGTAGTAACGAACACCAAGGTGCAACGCGATTGCACTTTGGAAGAACTGCCTGAGGATAGACTAAACGCGCGGAAATGTGCAGCCAGTCGAGTAACTGAAGTTGCAAAACCTCATTCCCGGGTAGGATCCCATGGGACAGTGCCAGAAATTCCCTTGGATAAGATAGGAGATATGTGTGAAGGTGAAGAAGGGAACACCTATCTTCCCATTACCTACCAGGACTACACCACTAAGGCAATTTTGGACTCAGGTGCAGGAGTTGCAATTGCCACCACTTCCCTTTGGAAGCGTTGGGGCAAGCCGGCACTCAGGCCAACGAGAATGAAATTGCAAATGGCCGATGGTCACATAGAGAGACCCCTAGGATTGCTAGAAGGAATAACTCTCACCACTTGTGGTGTTGAGTTTGAGCATAGTTTTGCTATATGTGACTTCAGCAAAAATCATGCCTATGAGATGATTTTGGGAAGACCATTTATGCGACAGTTGCAAGTGGTACAGGATTGGGGGACCAATTCCTTGTACCTGCAACACTTAGGTGTTACGACCAAAGTCAATCTCAAAGATTACTCTCATAGGGATGTACCTCCTATCCAGTGGAATCCCATCCATAGAGCCAAAGATGATACGGAATCTGTGCATTCCATAGGGTCAGGATCCTCTTGGATGCATGAAGACACCCACTTATGGATGTGCAAAGTAGCAGTAGAAGAAGAGAAGAGAGAGAAAGCCAGAGAGATAGGTGCGAAAGAAACCCATAGATCAATCCAAGACCCAGCCTATGCACCTGTAGTTTTTCCAGACGAAGAATTTGAACCTCACGGTTGGGCAGAAATCTTAGCAACAATGGACGTAGCCATCAACGAAGAACAATGGACACCTCACTGTGATGAGGATGGCTATGATATTTCAGTCTTCTCCATAGAGCCAATCATGGGAGAGGCAGTTCTAGAAGAATGCGAACCTAGCCCTGATGCATTTGAAGATGCAAGTGACTCCGATCTAGAGTCAATCATTATGGACCCACCATTTACATCAGATGAAGAATATTTCCATGAAGTAGAATTTCAACCCCAGAGGCATGGAGAGGTTACAAATGATGTAAGATTAGCAACACATATGACCCCGAAGGAAGAAGGAAAGAAACGAAAGAAGAAAGAAGTCTCACCAGAGGACGAAGAATCTTTGTTTGAGGTACCAGAAAATTTTAAGAAGTATGAGATAGATGACAGGAGAGTCATGATAAGAATGCCTAAATGAGAAGCACAATCAGGAGAGGCCTATGATAACAAAGAAACCACCAAGAAAATAGTAGTGGCCATAGAAGAAGGAGAGGAGAGATGCACGTATATAGGCCATGACCTGACAGAAGAAGAAGAGCATGAATTGATTGCCTTGCTAAGAGAATACAGAGATGTATTCGCTTGGAGTTACAAGGATTTGAAAGGGGTTGACCCGGATATATGCTCACACACTATTCCCATGACCTCAGATGCTAAACCCTCTAAGCAAAAGCCTTATACATATAACGATAATTACGCCGCTAAGATCAAAGAAGAGATAGATAGACTGGTTGAAGCTGGATTTATCTATGAAATTGAGCACACTGAATGGGTATCCCCCATCATAGTGGTGCCCAAGAAGAATGGCAAACTGCGCGTGTGCATTAACTTGAAAAAGGTTAATGCAGCCACAATTCGAGATAACTATCCGCTTCCCATCACAGAACATCTCTTAGAAAGAGTGGCAGGCAAGGAAGTGTACAGCTTCCTTGATGGATTTTCGGGCTACAATCAAGTAACCATAGCTCCAGAGGATCAGCATAAGACAGCCTTTGCCACAGAATGGGGCATTTTTGCTTTTAGAGTAATGCCATTTGGGCTTACCAATGCACCAGCCACCTTCCAGAGGCTGATGTGCCATGTGTTTAAGGAGTTCCTGAGGAAGAGTTTAGAAGTCTATGTTGATGATCTCTGTGCTCATTCTAATGTTAGACAAACCCATATTCCTGAACTCAAACAAATCTTTGACAAATGTAGAGAGTACCAAGTCTGCCTGAACCCAGAAAAGTGCGTTTTTATGGTAAGGCAAGGTAAGATTCTAGGACACATAGTGTCAAAGAATGGCATATCTACTGACGAAGAGAAAGTGAGAGCCATAGCAGAGCTGCCTAGGCCAAAGAATGTCAAGGAAGTACAAGCTTTCATGGGGCATTGTGGTTATTATCGATGATTTATACACATGTATGCTGTCATTGCAAAGCCCATGTACGGACTTCTGACAAACTTTGAGTGGACGGATGAATGTGAGAATTCCTTCCAGGAACTTAAACGAAGATTGTGTTCAGCACCAATCTTGACCACTCCAGATTGGAATAAGCCATTCCATGTTCATGTGGATGCCTCCTACTATGCCATTGGATGTGTACTAGCACAACCTACTGGTGAAGGTAATATGGATCTTCCAATTGCCTATGCCAGTAGACAATTGAATGCGGCTGAACGGAATTACACCACTACAGAGCGCGAAGGATTAGGCATGGTATATGCAGTCAAGAAATTTAGACACTATTTGCTTGCAAATAAGTTTAAATTTTTTACTGATCATCAGGCATTGTTATATCTTGTAAACAAGCCATGCAATACAGGAAGATTAGTAAGATGGTTTCTCTTGCTAATGGAATATGATTTCGAGGTTGTGGTAAGAAAGGGTAGGACTCATTTGAGAGCTGATCATCTCTCTAGGCTCACATCGGGAGAAGCCCCACAAGGAGTGTCAGATGACCTTCCTGATGCCTACTTGTTTAATTTGGAAGTGGTGCCGCAGTGGGCCAAGCCAATAGTACCAGTATTGACATACGGGCCTAATCATCCAGTGGTGAACACACGGAATAGAGAGATCGTAAAAGCCCAAAAGTACCATATTATGGCAGGTAGCATGTACAAGCACACAGATCAAGGGATCTTGGCTTGTTGCGTAGAAGAGGATGAGTACGCTAAATGGTTGCAATTAGCACATGAAGGTGCGTTAGAGCAACACCATTCAAAGCAACGAACGTTGCAGACTCTAAAGAGATTCGGAGTGCATTGGCCAACTATGGAAGCGGATGTCCAAAAGTGGTGCAAGGAATGCCCAATCTGTTGCACTAAACCACCTGTGGAATATGCCACTCTCTATCAAGTATCCATTGTGCCAGATTGGAGTGAACCTCTAGTATCATTCTTGAGGACAGACACATTCCCTCCAGACATGACTCTAGCTAGAAAAAGGAGTTTGGAACAAGAAGCCCAGGATTATTCACTCGTTGGTGATAATCTATACAAGCGCGGTAAGGATGGTTACTTGAGACTGTGTGTCCATGAAAGTGAGTATCTTAAGATCTTAGAAAATGCTCACCAAGGTGTAGCAGGAGGACACTTTGGACCGGATCGGGTGATCAAGGCAATCCTATTTGCGGGCTTTTGGTGGCCTACCCTTCACATGGATGCACATACCTATGTGAAACGGTGTGATGTCTGTCAAAGGACTCAGTATCCTATACGCAAAGATGAGATGCCACTGAAACCTATGATGGGTGGACGTGCATTCTCTAAGTGGGGAATCGACTTCGTAGGTCCTATTAATCCCCCAGCTAAGGGTTCTCATGCGGAATACATCATTGTTGCGACAGATTATCTCACCAAGTGGGTAGAGGTAAAGGCTACGACAAAGAACGATGCTCAAACAACTGCCAAATTCTTGTTTGAGAATGTATTCACGAGATACGGGCTACCTATAGAGCTTGTAAGTGATAGAGGAACTCATTTCTTAAATGAAGTGATTGAAAATCTACTCCAAGAATTCTTGGTAATACACAAGAAGTCTGCCCCGTATCACCCTCAAGCTAATGGGCAAGCTGAGAGCACTAATAAGATTTTATGCAATGTACTGACGAAACTAGTGAACACTAAACGCTCTGATTGGGACAAACAGCTACACCATGCTGTTTGGGCATACCGAGTTGCCTACAAAACGGTACTCCAAGCCACCCCCTTTCAGATGGTATTCGGCCAAAACGCTGTGTTACCCTTGGACTTCTTGATCCCTACATTGAGAGTAGCACAAGAGCATGAATGGACAGGTCATGAGCTTTCCTCTAGGATCTTTGACCTTGAACGATTAGGAGAAACAAGACTGAGAGCCGCTGCTGGAATATATGCAGCTAAAAAGAGGCAGAAGGCATACTTCGATGCCCATGTGAAGGATAAAGGCTTGAAAGCCGGAGATCTAGTCCTAGTCTATACACTGAAACAACACGCGAGGAAGCTAGAAAAGAGAGGCTACGGACCTATGATTATCAATAGGATCTCCACGAGTGGAGCAGTACAATTAGCCACATTAGAGGGCGATGTTCTCCCTAACTATATTAGCGGATGCAGAGTCAAGTTGTATCAGGAACCCCTCACGGAGGAAATGCTCAGCCGACTCAACACAGCTAAGAAACGCAAAGAGGAAGAGAAGCGAATTAGAGAAGAAGCTCAAGCAGAAGCTTTAGAACGCATCAGAAGGATGAAATTACGAAAGCAAGGTAGAGAGCAGCCTAGGACAAATGACTATGCAGATCAAGGATATCATATGGCAATGTGTGAAGTCGCCGGAACCAGCTCACCTAGGATAACTGATCGACGTCCTTTTGTAACCCTAGATATAGGACAAGGAAAAAGTGCAAGGACTGTAAGAGCCTTGATTGACTCAGGTGCAGCCACTAGTGCTGTTAGAGTGTCTTACTGTCAAGAGTTACAGTTAACTGTCAATCCTGTGGAAGCATATCTCATAGGATTGGGAGGCGTGGAAACCCCTTGTATGGGCGAGGTGGAACTTCCCCTCTACATTCATGATGAGGCATTGACAGTTAAAGTACTAGTGTATCAAGATGAGGATCTCACTGAACCTCTTGTCTTGGGTCAAGACTGGATCTATGACCAAGCAGTCAACTTAAACCTAAGAAGTGGACTTCTTCAGGTATGGGTCAATCATAGTCGAATTACAGTAGAGTTGGATAATGGAGCACTCAAGAAACTAGAGAAGGCACAGACTCCTGGTCCCTCCAGGGGTGCACATGAAGTTGACCATGCTGTTCTTGTCCAAAACTATGTGTTGCAGAGGAATGATATTCGCAAAAAAGGAGTCAGGGTTGCAAAGGAATTCCCTTCTTTTCCAAAGGCCAGAAGGAGGCAACAACCAAAGGTGGAGCAAAGGCAGAAGAAGCAGAGTACTACCTATGCCGGACATCAAAAGAACCTGCGCAGCAGAATGTCTCAACAAGTGAACCAAGTGTGGGTGCGAAAAGGCGAACACCCGGTTGCACCCACGCCAACCGCACGGGAAAAGCCTCTTATTAGTAACCAACAACACGTCACTAATAAGAAGTCTTTCGGAAATTCTTCTGCTAACGTGAAATCTATTTGGGTGCCCAAAAGGTCGATGAAGGCTAGCCCACAATCAAGACAAATTTGGGTGCCTAAGGCTTGTTTGCGGGCTCAGATAGCTACACCAAGAACACACCCTACACAGCATGATCCATTCACTCGCACAGCCTACATCCACGCATTTTCAACACCAAGGCACATGAACACGAACAGAATCAGTTGTAAATGGGCCCCTAAAAGGCCTCAGGTTAAAGCTGACACACCTATAAAGCTCTCGAGAATCTCTACGGAACCACGAGTAAAACCCATCCACTGCATTTGGCAGCCCAAGACTTGTAACAAACCCCCTGACCCTATTGTAAATCCATGACCACCTACTAACTGCTTCACATCATTTCGCTTAGCTCTTAGGTCTACCTAACTCCTAACTACACACACCAGCACCGAGCACTTATTAACTCCTAACCACTCCAGAACTTTAAGTTAATATTGTAACAAGGGACACCATGTCATTTTTGTGTCCATTGCAATGTTAACGTTTATTCATATATTCTCACAGAATCAGCTACGACATTTTCAACATGGCGGAGGCAGCAGGAACTAGCTCTCACACAGAAACAAACCCGCAAGTGGTGGACTTGGACAGTTTACCCGTTTTGCCTGAGATAGTTGAAAGACCAGAAGAATTGCAGGCCGTCAAAATCATACCTATTGCGGACCCTCCGCGTGGCCACACCATGCCCGTGGGAAAGACTTCACATTGGTTTACCGAGGTAGCAGGACCTTTGGGGGAAGGAACGTATCTATGGGAATCAGAGTTGGACTACAATGGAAAGCAAGGCAGATACCATTTCTTTACAAGAGAATTTGAGAAGTTACAAAATGCGGAAGGTCTACGTCCGATATGGGAAAAAGCCGGATTGAGTGCCTATTTCAGTGCCCGACTCCCAAAACCTGACTTCATGCGATGCTACTATCTCATCAACACCTTGACTCCAAATCCGAACCCAAAAGGTGCAAGCTCATTTGTGATTCCATCTCTGACAAAGGGGAATGAGCTCAAGAGGTTTAGGCTATCAAACAATTTGGTGAGAGAAGCTCTGGATATGCGCGGCATGCATATTCCTACAGAGAAGGAAACCCTAGTACCGGACTACATGAAGAATCGAAGTCTCACCAAACTCAAGGACATGGTATCCATGACGCCTAATATTGCAATACACCTTCGCATGTGCATGCAACACTTTGCTTTCCCGGCGCAGGATAGATTCACCATGCCGCACAAAAAGATTTGGTTTAGCCTGTATCTGGCAGAGACACAGAGCCTCACCATCAACCTACCCCACTGGATAATTGATCAGATACACTTAGCTCACAAACGCTGGCCGCGGAAACAGGTTTTATATGGTTGCTGTGCTCTGACAAGAATCATTTATAGGTGTTTGGCTTATGACATTCCAATCCAACGAGCCCTGATGTGGAATCGGGTAGAGCAGTTTCGAGGCAGGACATCCACTGGACCCCCTTCTAAGAAGATGAGAGGCACGGTCCAAGTCCCATGTGCTCAACCACGTGGAGCCACCCTAACACCAGACGTCACCCCGCCACCCCGAAGAGTCCGACCATTCACACTCCGACTTCCAAGACGCAGCACGGATGGTTCCACCTTGATATTCGAATTTCCTAGTGGTGCACCCTTGGAAGAACTCACTAATGAAGACTTCGAACAACTATTACAAGATGTAGAGCTGGAGGCAGAAGAGGCACAGCAAGCGGAAAATGTACAAACGCAGGCCACAACCTCCCAAGCACCTGTCACACCTGTTGAAGTGGAGGAAGAAGATGACGGAGATGAAGAACAGGAGGATGATGAGGAGGAGTATGATCAAGAGCACCAAGAGGAGCAACAAGAAGTGCCAGAACTTGTAGGTGCACCTGCATATACAGCTCAACTACGAAGGCTATACGACACTATCAAAGCAGTACAAGAAAGGCATCAGCTCTCTCTGGTATCAGGTCAAGCTTTGATGCAAGAAATGCTATCAGATGAAGGAGTGGACCAACATTTCATTGACACCCTCAAATTAGTGTCAGACTCTTTAGGAGTTCCAGAGGCTGTCCACACCGCAGTCTGCCAGTCCGTAAGGTATGACAAACGCAGAGTGGACACGTTACCACGAGCAGGTAAGACTATCAGGATACCCGTCACAGAACCAGAAGTACCTATTGAGACCACAACCACTCCCACAACCACCACTGACCTCTCCGCTGAAACCTTCGTTCAGACATCACCCATCTCACCCCAGCGTCCTCCATCACCACCTTCTCCACCCCCACCACCACCTCCCACCTCGGAAGAAACGACAGTCATCACCTCTACATTCACTTATAACCCATCATCATTCAAATCATTCTCATTTCGAGAACCCACCTCACAAGACACCCTCTTCTCCTTCGTCACCAATCCCTTGTACACTTCATCCCGTCTATCCTCTGAACCCATGACTGGCCATCCCATAATTACAAGTGTAGTTGGAAACCCAGCACCCACAAAAGGCACCCTGTGTTTCCCGACCTATCCCCCAATACGAGTACCTCCACTCCATGACCCTCACCTCCCAGCTGGCCCCTACACCTCTTTCAACCGGACCTCACCACCCCAATACCCGTCCTTTGTGGAGCAGTTCTTCCGCTCTCCAATGTTTCAAAGGCACCTTTCCCCGTTGTTCGCAACGACATCAATTTACACGAACACCACACTCACCTCACCTACCATACCCAACTACATGGTAGCCCCTATACACACCACTCTGTCTGACCCGATGGACATTTCACCCACCACAGCACCTCTCCCCACGATTCCACCCTCTCCCCCTCCACTACCCCCCACCTCACCACTCACATCATTGGCACACACAGCATTCACTACCCCCCTACCCAATCCCTCCTCCCCTGCATTTCAAACTTTTCCCCTTGCATCTCATAATGTAAATAGCACGTTCAACACATTACTTCAGTGTGCACATCAGCTACAACAAGACTACCATCAATTGGAAGAACGCACTGCTGCCCTCCAGGCAGAATCTCAACGTCTGCAAGCTAGAGTCACCACTCTTGAGGCTGACTACCAGACGCTCCTAACCGAGCATACCACACTACAACAGGCTCACTCCGAATTGGAAGCAAAGACATCAACTGTAGATGACCAAGCAGTCAAGGAACTAGAAACAGTGCTTCAAGCGCAAATGATATCTAACGCCACACTCAGACGCAACATTGGGCTATTAAGGAAGCATATGGCCGCAGCACTAGAAGAGAACAAACGACTTCAACAACAAAATCAAGACAACTTTGAAGCGGCTATGGAAGGAACCGTAGGAGCAACCATTAGCCCTACCAGATATAGAGCAGTTCCATCAGAAGACATCCGCATCCTACTTGAGGAGCATGCAAATTTCCTGGAGTCATATGAAAAACTAGAGACTGAATGTGCCGATCTAAAGAAACAGTTAGCCAGTGTACCCACTGCTCAACAGGAGCCGGTAATTTTGCAACAATCTACAGAAGAGATGGAGACCCTTCGGAAACAGGTGGCAGAACTCCAAGCACGCCTCCTACCATATGAACGACCACCCTCGCCCATTGAAGAACCAGAACCTGAAACAGTAGTGGAAATCCCCGTCGAGGACAGCTACGAAGAGCCCTACGAGCCTATGCCGACGCCTGGTGGTCGAACTACAGAAGAAAGACAAGACACGTTAGAAATTCAAGTTCCAGATTGGGTCAGAAGGGTCGAGAAAGTGGGTAAGACACATGATGATCGTGTGGCCGTGCAAATGCAATCTCTCACGAATCTGGAAGAAACGGTCCTTCGGTCTTCCTACTTTCAACAATTATCCCATCAACGGTTAATCACAACATCAGAATCGCAATACATGCCTTATTTTGTCTTACTACATGATTATAATGCAGAAGTCAAAAGACATACAGGGAAGGAGCCCACATTCGCTACTCAATTTGAGATAGGGGATTTACCGACCGATGCACGTGCTGGCTCGATTTTCCAACCTAATTGGCATGCACGTTTACTCACCGATTACCCAGAGATGATGAGTACCTGGGCTACCATGCCACTCTATATCAAGTATAATCCATGCTATTGTCCAGTGGTACGTCGCAGATCCTGGCAAGCATTTGCAATCAAGGTACGCAACAATAAAGAGTGCTCAGCTTGGGTTAACTATCCATATTTTGCTCCACCTCGAGGACCTCCAACCGTAGCCTACATGATATCAACCATTCGGCATTGGTCCGCACGCCTAAATAATGTACCTGATATAGCAGCGAAAATGTGTATGAAGATATTCGAGCTCATGACCATTGTCTTCAAAACCTTTCGGAATGTCCAAGCTCCATACATCTCCGCCCCTGGATTCGCTCAAGGCAACAAGGATCTAGTCTAGGACATGAGCCAAACCCCCTCGGTCACTATCATCTTTGCTTGGCATGCACGAATAAAGTACTTGCCCGCATGCTTCAAGCAGACATTTGAGGAAATGTTCTCTACGGGATTCTGGGAATACAATTCCGAAATTTTCATTCCCAGACCCACACACTTGCTACATCTATTTGCAGTAGAACAAGCGATCCATGCAGATCAGTTACGTCTGCCACATCCGGACATTCCAGGACCAATCGATTGGGATCGTATGATGATAGATTTGGCCAGAGGACTACGCTTACAAGAACATCAGCTTGCCACTCAGGTTGTGGAATATTACATCCAACACTCCCAGCAACAAGGGTCTGTCAGGGACGACAGACGCGAGAGAGGGGGGGGGTGTTGAGAGCAGTATGGGCACCCAAGGATTGACTAGACAAGGAAGCCAACGGAGAGAGTCAGAACAAGGTGAAGGAGTAAGTAGACAAAGCAGTCGACGCAAATCTGGCAGATAGGCCCTTCAATTTTTCCAATCTACATCTCTTAACAGTGATTCTTATCACTAACAATCATTGTAAATACCATTTCATATTTTTGTAGCTCCATTTTGTGCAAGCCAAGGAGTCCTTGAGCTTGAGGAGCCTTAGAAGTACCTACATATCAATTTTCGTATTTTTTAGACTCCGTTTGAGCCCTCAAATTGGCCCTGGAACCTAATTTTTAACTAGGCCGGACACTAGGTCTGGACAGGGCCAAAAGCTAGTCAAAAACTATAAAAAGAGCTAGAGAGCTCATTTTTGAGGGTAGATTGTAATTGAAACGAACTTGTAAGAGCATTTTGAAAGTAATCTAAAAGCTCCATTGATTCTCACTCTTTGTCTTGCCTAGTGTGCGCGTGTGTGTGTATGTGTGTGCATGCTAGTGTGCTTCTCACTCACGCACTTGTGCAGCCACTTGCTCGAGGTCTTCATACCATCCTCACGTCTTCCGGGATTGACATTAAAGGAGGTGCTACTCATCATTGAGCTACAAGGATGTCGAAAAACGTCCTATCACACCTACAACTGTTACAACTGCAGGTACTGAAGCTGATGCAGAAGATGTCAAAGATGATGATATTTTGCATATTCCTGTTTGTGCTACGGTTTCTGCTGCACCTACTGCAGAGCAGATTTGTTGGGATGGCAGAGATGCCCAGGCACATGCATTGATAGCTTTGTCTCTCAAACGTGCCATTATTCCTCATATTTGCTCTTGCAAAATAGCGAAGGATGCTTGGGATACACTTACCACATTGTACCAAGCTAGGAATGAGGCTCGTGTTGCTTACCTCCGAAAACAGTTGGAGAGTGAGCACATGAATGAAGGTGATTCTATGGACAGTTTCCTAACGAAGATCAAAGATTTGAAGGAATAGTTGATTTCTGCTGATGAGGTTATACGAGATAGCTCACTTGTGCAAACCGTTCTGAATGGTCTTCCTGATTCATATGAGAGTTTTGCTTCTACTCTTCAGTTGATGATGAAAGGTAATCCGAATGCCTTATCATTTGAGGAGTTAGTCTCTGTTCTATTGCAAGAAGATCAGTCCAAGCAGAACAGGTCCATTATGCGAGTTGCAGATCAAGCTTTCATGGCTAGTCAGAAGGGCAAAGAAAAATGGAGCTCTTCGAGTAGTAAGCAAAAATCTGCAAATGCGGCACATTCGAAGAACCAAGACAAAGATGAGAAAAAAATCAAAAAAGCAGAAATTGTTTTGTAAGTACTGTAAAGGGAATGATCATATCATATAGAACTGTCCAAAACTGGCTGCTGAAGAGGCAAAGAAGAAAGAGGCTGGAATGGTTGTTGCAGAGGCCTCTACACCAAAAATAGGGTCTGCAAATCTTGCGCAGGAAGAAGAATGGGCGTTTCCTACTGTCTGCAGTTTTGACCCATCTTCTCATGATCAGTTCATGTCTGCAGTAGACTCAGATGTTTGCCAGTATTTTGATAGTGGGGCAACCAAACATATTACCTCGCAACGCAGTTTCTTCTCTTCACTCGAGCCTGCCCCTACTCGGAATACTCTTACATGCGCCAAAATCTCCTCTTATCCTGTTATGGGAGTTGGTAAGATCATTTTGACTACTGCTGATGGTAGTTCTTTCACTTTGTCAGATGCTTTATTTGTGCCAGGGATATAAAAGAACCTGTTATCAGTTTCTGCATTAGCCAAGATTGGCTTGGTTGTGAAATTTGTTGATGACAGGTGTACAATTCATTATCTATCAAATGGCGACATGATTATTGCTTCTGGCATTTTATGTCGTGGGCTGTATAAGCTCATAGACTATGAAAGATCTGTAAGTGATTCAGCATGTGCAGTAAATGATTCTCAGGCTATGTCGAATGCAAAGCTTTGGCATGCATGCTTTGGTCATCTGCATTTTGCTAATTTGCTACGCCTGTAGAAATCTGAAATGGTGTCCTCTTTGCCCAAGCTTGAGGCACCTGGAAAACATGTTTATGAATGTTGTATTTTGGGTAAAATGCAGCGTTCCTCATTTCCAAAAGATGGTTCAATTCGGGCTACTTAGAAATTATAGCTTGTACATAGTGATGTCTGTGGTCCTATGCAGACACCCTCTTTTGGAAATTACCTTTACTTCGTGACTTTCATTGATGATTTTTCCAGGCATGCATGGGTATATCCACTCAAAGCAAAGTCCGAAGTGTTCATGTGCTTTAAACAGTTTTTGGTTTTGGCTGAAAATCTGTCAGCATGTAAAATGGGCACCCTCCGTTCTGATAGAGGGGGGGAATATATGTCTTCTGATTTTAATGCATTTTTGGTTGAACGTGGGATAAAACACCAGTGTATAGTGCCATATACACCTCAACAAAATGGAGTTGTTGAACGAAAGAACAGGTCACTCATGGAGATGGTAAGGTGCATGGTCAAAAGTCAGGCTTTACCACATAGTTTTCGGCTTGAGGCTGTCATGTGTGCAACATATGTACTGAACAGGTGTCCCACTAAAGCGCTGCAGTCTATCACTCCATATGAGGCTTGACATGAACGCAAGCCATCTGTTGCTCATCTACATGTTTTTGGTTGTTTGGCATATGCACTAGTGCCTGAACAACATCGCAAAAAAATGGATGATAAGGCAGTAAAATGTATTTTTGTTGGGTACAGTTCTGAAAGTAAAGTCTATCGTCTGTATCATCCACAAAATAAACGCATTCTGGTTAGCTGTGATGTTGTCTTTGTGGAAGATGCTATTCAGCCATTGCTTTCATGTACTAAGGAGACATCTGTTAGCTCCAAAGACATGTATGAAACTTTGATGCCTCTTTTTATAGGTGGACAGTCTAGTGCTGATTCGAATGAGGTAACTTCTCAGCCTTTGCAGGCTTCATATGATGGTGCAAATCATTCCATTTCTGATGCAGATTTACATGATGCACTTGTTGATGAGAGAGTTGATATTGAGCAGGCAAAAACTATGCCAAAATGGCTGGTGCAGACTTTGCGTGACAGCAAATTAGATGCACCTTTGTCATATCGTACTTGTTCAGGCTCTCACAGTGCCTCCTTTGCATCAGATTGCTATGCTATGCTTCGTCTAGTCTCTGTGATGAGAATGAGCCTATCTCTTTTGATGAAGCACAAAATTCTGAAAATTGGATGGCAGCTATGCAATCTGAATATGATGCTATAATGAAGAATCGTACATGGTCTTTATGTGACTTGCCTCCTGGCAAGAAGGCCATTGGCACTAAGTGGGTATACAAGCTGAAGCGTAAACCTGATGGTACAGTTGACATGTATAAAGGGTTATGCACAGGAAAGAGGCATTCGTTTTGATGAGATCTTTGCACCTACATGCCGTATGACTACTGTTCGGAGCATTTGTGCACTTGCAGCCCATCATGGTTGGAATGTACTACAGTTGGACATTAAAACAACATTTTTGAATGGTGCCTTGCATGAGGAAGTGTATGTTTTTCAGCCCCGTGGCTTTGTGCAGAAAGGGCATGAAAACCAGGTGTGCAGGTTAAAGAACGCATTATATGGTTTAAAGCAAGCAACACGTGCTTGGTATGAGAAGATACATGCCTATCTGGTTTCACATGGTTTTGAGAATAGTCCAACTGAAAGCACCTTATATGTTAAGCGTGCTAATGATGTGCTTCTGATCATTGATGTCTATGTTGACGACATGCTGCTCACTAGTCCTATTGAGAAGCATATTGCTGATTTCAAGGCTGATTTGCATGCCTCATTTGAGATGTCTGATTTGGGGCATTTGCATCACTATTTGGGCATTCACTTTATGCATGTTGATGGTGGAATGGCTTTGTGTCAAACGAAATATATTGACACATTATTGCAGCATTTTGGCCTTGAAGACTGTAAGCCTATTCCCACTCCTATGGAAAGAGGTTTACGATTGAGTCTTCATGATGCTGGAGATGCATTTGATGCTGTTCTCTATCAGCAGGTTGTTGGATGCTTGATTTACTTATGCATTACTCAGCCAGATATTCAGTTTGGTGTCTCACAGATGAGGAGGTTATGCATTGCCCAGGAGTCACACATTGGAAGGCAGTTAAGCGCATCTTTCGCTACTTGAGTGGTACTCGGCTACTTGGGTTGTTTTATCCCAAGGGAGGATCACTACCGCCAGATTTGCATGCTTTTTCTGACTCAGATTGGGCTGGTTGCTATGGCATTCGTGTGTCCACCAATAGTTTTTGCTTCATGCTTGGTAGCTCATGTATATCTTGGTTGAGCAAGAAGCAGCCTACTGTGGCCACTTCCAGTTGTGAGGCTGAGTATAGGGCAGCTTTCACAGCGACTGTTGAGTGTGTGTGGCTCAGATGCCTTATGGCTGATTTGGGTGTTGGCCAGTCTTCTACCACCACCATCTTCACTGACAGTCAGAGAGCATTGGCAGTTGCGAGGAACCCTGTGTTCCATGCTTGCACTAAGCACATTGAGGTGCATTATCACTATGTAAGGGAGAGGTTCTCTACTGCGGAGATCAGCTTGGCATATGTGCCCATGCAGGAGAACATTGCAGACCTTTTCACGAAGGCTCTGCCTAGGGAGAAGTTTGAAGCTTTCCGCAAAGCTTTGGGCTTACTTCCTTTTGTGGAGTGATTTCCACATAGCCTGGCACTTCCTTATACATGAGTGCCAGCTACCTGTTCACTGCATCACTCCCAGGGGGGATATGTTGATATATTTAGGTAGTGATGTGTGTGAACACACTAGGACCGCCGAGGCACTTTTTTCCCTCTTTAGGAGGTTTTATCTGCTGGCTTGTATATACGCCTATTGCCCTAATGGGCCACTTATCTTTGTACATTCTCTAGAAATACATTCAGTATTGTGTGTGTTGTGCTCCAAGCTTCTTCTTCTTCCTTGTGCTGTTCGCGTGCTTCTGTAGACATTTATCTTCAACACCTAATTCCCATTTCACCTATTTTCCCAAGTTGCCTATTATCCTAGTTTGCCTATTTTCCCAAGTTGTCTAGATTCCCATTTCACCTATTTTCCCAAGTTGTCTAAATTCCCATTTCACCTATTTTCCCAAGTTGTCTAATTTCCCATTTCACCTATTTTCCCAAGTTGCCTAATTCCCCATTTCACCTATTTTCCCAAGTTGTCTAATTTCCCATTTCACATATTTTCCCAAGTTGCCTAATTTCCCATTTCACCTATTTCCCCAAGTCGTCTAAATTTCCTAGTTCACCAATTCTCTAAGTTGTCTAATTTTCCTAAGTTGACCAATTAGTCGATTTTTTAGTCAATTTTACAAGTTACTCGACTTACTCAAAAGTTCACCAATTTTATGAAGTTACTCTACTTACTTCAAAAGTAGTCTAACTTTTAAGAAAAGGGTGTACTTTTGATTTAATCTACTTTTTCACTTGAAAAAAGTGACTAAATTTTCCAGATCTCCATGTAGTTTAAATTTTCAGCCACTTGCACGTGGAGGACTCATGGACGGTGGACGACGTCGAATACCAGAATTTGGAAGATAGTGATGGTGCAAGAAAAGTGGACCAAGAAGGAAGCTTCCAGAGTACCAAAATTGTCAAAAGTGTCAGAGAGCCTGCCAAAGAAGAAATTAATTTTGTCCCCTTTTGCCATCCTTCACTTTCAGAAAAACTATATAACTAGACCTCTTCATCAACAAAAGGAGGCAGAGACAAGTAGGGAGAGAGACTCAAGGAAGGAATGCACTCCTGTAGCCTTGAATTCTCTTTATGTGTGTAGAGCTCTTAGCTTACCTCTAGTGCTCCACTTGGTAGAATTGGAATCAGCTAGCTTGGCACTCTGAGTGAGTAGTGGGCAAGCAGTGATTGGCCAATCTTCTCGTGAGCAGCCAGTTGGAAGACTAGAGTCTTGAGCATGTATGTTTAGAGAATCAAAGTGAAGCTCTTAGAGTGAAGGTGTATGCTTATGTCTCCTACTGATTGCCCAAAGTTTGTATAATCTTCTTTTGAGGTGTTTAGACTCGTAATTTCAACTTCTCCCTTTCATTTCACTCATAATTTCAGGTTCTTTCTCTTATTTCACTATGTCATTGTATATGTTATTTTTCCTTCCCCATTGAGTCTTCAAATTGCAACCCACAGTGCATATTGCACTTAAGAGGACACACCACATCGAGCATATAGATCAAGAAATTGATCTACAGGTGCTCATTTTGGCACGCCTGGCGGGACCTTGGTTGGAATTTGAACTTGTTAGAAGTTCAGCCATTAGAAGAATGGAGTTGATGAAGAGCATTAGAGCGACAATCTATGACTCATACTCGGTCCAGCCATAAGGAAGGATCCCTTAGTCCCGTAAAGACTCCCATAAAGAGTTATCAACGCAAAAGATTACACTACATCCCTCCTAGAGCTCCACCACTTCCATTTCCGTTTCCCGACCCATCATCATCGCGAGGCATCTTGGATTAGCACTCAACACCTCCTTCGACGGACATGGCGGACAACCAAAGGCCACAAGTGGTAGTGATGGGGGATGATTTGACTAACTTGCTCTCTCGGATCAACATCAAGTTTCCTTCCTTCAAGGCAGCCCCTCATGAGGATGCGGATGATCACATCAGGAGGTTTCTTTCCCTATGTAAGGTTAGGGGTTTACATCAGAGAGAAGATGCCTTCCTTGCCTTGTTTCCAGCCACTCTTGAAGGGCTCGTGGATCGATGGTACAATCAACATGATGAAGCACACTTCACCACCTAGGATGCCCTCAAAACCGCCTTCACAACTACATTTACCCTAGGTAACTCCACATAACGCATTCTTGATCAATTGGAAAATCTTAAACTACAAAAAGGAGAGGCATTCTCTGAATTAATGACTAGAGTGAAGTCGTTAGTTTCTCGTCTTCCTCACAATCCTGGGGATTTTCTAGTCAAGAAATGGGTAGAGAAGGCTCTATCAAAAACTTCTCAGCAAAAGCTTAGAGAGTTGCTACAAGCTGATGCATCATTGGAGGAATTCGAAGCTGCAACCTCAAGGATCGAAGTAGCAAGAGTCCACTTCAAAGAACATGAAGGTACGGATGAATTCACAAGTGATCCTCTTGCACAAATAAGAAGAGAGTTAGAAGCCTTGAAGTTACAAAAGACCTTGCAAGAGGAAAAAGTTTCTTGGCAAGGAAGGGATGAAGCACTAGCTCTACTACGACAAGAGTTGGAGGAGCTTAGAATGCAAAAAGAGGTAAAAACATCGATTTAGTGCACCTTATGTAAGAAATCATGGCATTCTTCTCAAGATTGTCCGGAGAGGGTGGTGTGTCAATTTTGTGGAAAACCAAGCCATGAAGCAAGGGATTGCTATTTTCTCAAGGGGATGCAAGCGAATTGGGCGTTGCCAAGTGTAGCCGTACATCAGCCCTTATTAACAACTCCAAGATTCCAAATCAAAAGCATGTATACCACTCCTCAGGTAAACTCCTCTAACGAAAGAAAACCTCCATTTAGAAGACCAGCTCGTCCTATCATGTGCTATAGATGTGGCGAATATGGGCATTTTCAAGGAAAATGCTCCCTCCCAGAAGGGTCTCCACCTTGCAGGTTTTGCCCGGATACAATGGATCATTATTCGAAAGATTGTGCTAAGCAAAAGGCTTCTACAAGCGGATCAGCTCCATCCTACCAAGTCAATGTTATCTCTGTCAATAAAGGAAAGCAACCGGCAATTCTTCAAGTAAGAGAGAAGAGAGCAACACTCTTAAATATCCAAGTACCCAATTTTCTCCTGTACACTCACAATGGCACTTATCTGAGAAAGAGGACCCGAATGTGTGTGATGCCCCTCGACAATTTGGACGAATTCTTTCACCTAAAGAAGTTGACCCATTTCTTAAAAATGGTCAAGTTGAGCAAGTCGACTTAAAAGAGGAGCAAATGACTAAAAAATTTGACCAATTTTGTAAAAATGACCACGTTCACAAAGTAGAACAATTTTTGGAAAATGTTCAACTTGAAGTTGCCCAAACTTTTAAAAATAGTCTACTTAAAAAAGGTCAAATTTTTGAAGTCGACTTATTTTCCCAGGATGACTCAATTCAGGAAAATAGACTATTTTTTGAAATCGACTCTCTTGCTCAGATTCATGCCGCTCCACTAAGTGATCTTGGTCAACTTCATGGAGATGTTTCCCTACACAATCATGGACCAGAAAAAGAAACCCCAAGCTATGCTCCAGAGTTAGAACCTAATTCACAACAGAGAGAAGAAGGAAATCAAGAACTCAATACAAGCCCATCCTTCAGCTCAAGTCCAGAAGCTAGAGTGGTGGCGTTGCAAGAAAAGGATCAAGAACAAGGGGTTCAAACAAGAGCCCAGAAAAAGAAAGCAGAAGCAAGGGTCCTCCAAGAAAAAGACTCAGGTATGAAAAATTCTGAAGTTTTGCAAGAAATAGACAAAGTTTTTGAAGAAACGATGAGGGAACTCCATTCATGTAACAAGCCTCCTCTACCTTCGCCAATATCATCCATCATCAAGACGGAGGATTTATTAAAGAACACCTTCCAACAGGTATCATTGTATGATCTATTAAGACTAGACGAAAGGTTTAGAAGTGAAGTTATAGGGATCATAGAGACATTGTCTTCTCCGACAATGCTTGCAATAAGTGGTGGGCACACTCCAACAAACCTGATGAAAGCTTCAATTTTCGAGAACTTCACAAAGGTATCAACCAACTCTCTAACCGACTTCAGGAGTCCATGTCTATCAGTCACTATATATGGAATAACTATAAATGGAGTAATAATTGATGGAGGTTCAGGCATAAATCTCATGCCAGATTTTACCCTCAACTCACTTGGACTCCAACAGGTGAAGCAAAGTTCACAATAACCTTGACTGACCAAAGTCGAGTTAAACCTCTTGGTATTGTAGAGAAGGTACCAGTAGAGATGGACGGGCTGACATTCTTTCTAGATTTTATGGTGTTAAATTTACCGCAGGTCAAAGGAGGCTTTCCTTTACTCATAGGGAGGCCATGGCTAAGGCACATCCAAGCCATGCATGATTGGGGAAATGATACTATTTTAGTTAACCTGCCAGGGAAAGTACAGAAACAAGTACACTTAGATCCAAAAGGATCTCATGGAGGTAATACTCATTCTTTCACTATTCTCAAAGAACAACACATTCCTATTGCGGAAGCATGTAATGAAATTGAAATAAAAAATGACCGAGATCTTTTGGAATGGATGGAAGTATTTCCATGTTATGGCATATCTATTTGTGAAGGAGACTTTGAACAGGTAGAAACTCTTGGGCTTGGAGAACCCGTCATGGACTTGAGGAGAGGAAAGAAAGGAGTCTCGAAGGATTTGACCCAAGGACAAGAGAAAAGAGCAGCAATAGACAACTTACCGATACCATCAGACATACCATGGATGAAAGAGCTTTCACCTTCATGGACGCAAGAAAAGGAATAAAAAAGCAACATAGAGGAATCGCCGGCCTACCCACAATGCATTTTTGAAGATCAAAACGAACAATCAGCCATGTCATCTCAACCTATAAGGCAAGTCAATCTTGGAAATGAGGAACACTCACAACCGATCATCCGTCCTTACTCCATCAGGTAACCACTTTCATGCAAAGCTTCAAGGATGTGTTTGCATGGAGTTACCATGACTTAGAAGGAATTCCTGTTCATCTTGGAGAGCATTCTATTCCATTGATTCATGATGCTAAGCCAGTAAGAGGAAGGATTTATCGACTTAATCCAAAGTATGCAGAAGCGGTCAAAAAAGAAATAGAAAAGCTAGAGGATGCGAGGATCGTTGTCCCAATGGAGCATTCTGAATGGTTATCATCGATGGTAATAGTCCAAAAAAATCAATCCAGCAAGATACGCGTTTGTGTCGATTTTTGGGCTCTCAACAAGGTTACGATTCCCGATGGGTTTCCAACCCCATTTTCAGAACAAGTTCTGGAAGACGTGGCTGGTCATGTTCTATACAGTTTCATGGACGGATTTAGCGGATACAACCAAGTGTTCATATATCCAAAGGACCAAGCTAAAACTGCATTTGTAACTCCATGGGGTACGTATGTATATACTAAGATGGCTTTTGAATTATGCAATGATCTTGCCTCTTTCAATCGAGTGGTTTACTCAATCTTCTGATCATTGTTGCCAAAATTCTTGAGGATCTTTATGGACGACTTCTCCACCTTTTCAGGCACTAGATGTTCTACTCTAGTAGAAAACTTCACTGATCATCTTTGTCAATTGGAACAGGTTTTTAGTGCTTGCAGAGAAGCCAAATTGAAACTCAATCCAAACAAATGTCACTTTTTGGTGACCGAAGGGACACTCTTGGGTCACATAGTCTCAACAAAATGTATGGCTCCCGATCCTGATAAAATCAAAGCAATACTTCATATGCCCAAACCAATTAATGCAAAAGAAATCCAGAGTCTCTTAGGACATACCGGCTATCACTGCAAGTTCATAAAAATGTATGCTGAGATAACTAAGCCCCTCTCTAGGCTCATTGGCAAAATGGTACCGTTTCAGTGGACTGAAGTAGAAGACAATGCATTCACCCTTCTAAAAACCAAACTTATTAGTGCACCTATTTTAGTAGCACTAGATTGGAACCTAGCAAAGAACATAAACTTGATTGACCTATTTACTATGCTAGCAGAATCTTAACTAAAGCAGAGCGCAACTATAGTACTACTGAAAGAGAAGCACTCACTATTGTTTTCACCCTCAAGAAGTTCCATCATTATTTGTTGGGAATCCACTTCACAGTCATCACGGACCATCAGGCAATCAAATATTTGCTAAACAAGCCGAACATCTATGGAAGAGTGTGGAGGTGGCTACTCTTATTCCTAGAATTCAACTTCAAACTAGTTCAACGACCTGGAAAGCACTATGTGATGGCAAGGATTAAAGGACATCCGGAACCAGTTACGGGCATAGAAGAAAACCTCCCAGATCAATCTTTATTTCAAGTAAGAACTTATCCTACTTGGTACCAGGACGTTCATCATTTGTTAACCACGGGAACCTGCCCACCTAACCTCACACCACTCAAACAAAGAAGATTGCTCCTAAAAAGTAAGAGTTTTTCAATTGTTCAAAATACTCTTTTCTGAGTAGGATATGATGGGGTCTATAGGAGATGCATCATACGACATGAAGTACAACAAATACTAGAAGAAGCCCATGGAGGAAGAGCTGCATGCCATTATCCAGGTCACATAACAACACATCAGATTTTACATGGAGGATTATGGTGGCCTTATCTTTTTCGAGATGCAATAGAATATGCAAAGACATGTGACACTTGCCAGTGTTGTGCACCAAAACCAAGTAAGCTCAACAACCAACCCTCACAAATTTCTTTATCATGGAAACCATTTGAAAAATGGGGATTAGATTTTGTGGGGCCAATATATCCCATCACTTCTCCCTCGAATGTGAAGTACTTGTTGGTAGCCACTGATTATGCCACCAAATGGGCAGAAGTTTTAGCGACAAAAGATTGCACTTCTCATACGGTAGCCTCTTTCTTGTATGAAAATATTTTATGTAGGTATGGCTATCCAATTGAAGTTACAAGTGACCAAGGATCTCATTTTATCAACAAAATCCTAACTGAAATATTTATGAAGTACAAAATTTTCCACAAAAAATCATGTGCATATTACCCACGAGCCAATGGTTAGGTGGAAAACACCAACAAGGTACTCATCTCGCTCTTGAGGAAAATGTGCTATCTCCATCCCTTGACATGGGGCACTACCTACCTAGGTGTGGTATGGGCATACAGGATGGCATTCAAGGTAACCACGAAACATACTCCCTTCCAGTTAGTATATGGTCTTGAAGCAATAGCTCCATTAGAATTTCTGAAAGGATCAAGCAGGGTGGGACATCCAAGGATTGGTAATTTGCAAGTCATGAGTAACATCAATATGAACAGATTACATCAACTGGAGGAAAAGAGAACAATAGCAAAGGAGCAGATGAAGCGAAAAGCATGGCACGACAGGAATCTGTGGAAGACAAAAATCAAAGAAGGATCATTGGTCCTGCTATATCAACCAAGCTTATACAACAAGAAAGAAAAGAAGTTATCCACCGGATGGACAGGTCCTTACAAGGTAACAGAAATCCTTCCTCAAGGTGCGGTATGTCTCTCCACTCTTGAAGGGACCCAAATTCCTTTGGTGAACCGTTCACGTCTCAAACCCTACCGAGAATTAGAATGACATATGAATCACTACTATAGGAACAGTGTACATACCATGTCCCTTCCTTATGCTCTATTAGACTTACTATAGTTCCCATCAATAAAACCCATCATCTCTATCCACTAGCATAAGTCTTTTTTTGACATTGAGTTGGAGTCATTTTTTTGGTCGATGTCGATTTTTTATGAATAGGTCATTTGTTTTTCCAAAAAAAAAAAAGTTGATTTTTTTTTAGGTCGAATTTTAAGAAAGGTCAATGTTTTGGAAAAAAAAAGTCGATTTTTTTTAGGTCGAATTTTAAGAAAGGTTAATTTTTTGGGAAAAGTCGATTTTTTTTTTAAAAGGTCGAATTCTTTTAAGAAAGGTCGATTTTTTCAACTTCAAAAAAAAAAGTCTTTTTTTTGGTCGATTTTTTTTAAAGAAAAGTCGATTTAAAAAAAAAGGTTGTTAGGTTGATTTCTTTTAAAAAGAAGGCCGATTTTTTAGTGTTTAGGACGATTTTTTTTGAGATGTTGCTAAGTCGATTTGTTAGCCTATGTATATGCCAATAAGTCGATTTGTTGAGTCGATTTTCTTGGTCAAAATTATATGTCAAGAAGTCGATTTGTTAGGTCGTCTTTTCTAGTCAAGTTAATGTCAACAAGTTCGATTTCATGTGGGCGGTCGCTTGGTAGCCACTTTTCTTCTTTTCTTTCCTTGAAGAGTCCAGATGATGTGATCAACTACTTTTCAGTCGACTACTGCCAGCTCTTCACCAATCAGATATACTGTGTGCGTTCAAGATATACTCTTCACCAGATATACTGAGTGCGTTGAAGATATACTCCACCAATCTACGTTCAGTCGACTGCTGCCAGCTCTTGACCATCTACTTTTCAGTCAACTATTATCCCAACTCTTCACCATCTGCTTGACGGTCTGCTTTTCTTAATTTTCAGCCAACGGCTAGTTTAAATGGAGAGCAATACCTTAATTTTCAGTCAAACAGCTAGTTTAAATGGAGAGCATCAGCGAGCAACACCTTCGAATGTTTTGGCCACTTTTCTCAACCTTGAATGAGCAGTCCACTGAAAATTGACCTTCGAATTGTTATCATTTGAAAATCCAACTTAGATTTGTTACCAGAGTAACAGTAGTAGGATTTTGGCAAAAAAAAGGAAAGAGAGAAAAGAAAAAAGAAAAAAGAAAAAAAAGTATTATTTTTCTTCGAGGACGGAGAATGTCTAAGTGGTGGGCAACCTGTAGCAGGGTATTTTGATACACCCTTAAAATAATGTATTTTTTGTTTTGCTTTTCAAGATGCAGAAGCCAAGCACAACGCAAGTTACCTCGATTTCAAACAAAAGGAGAAGCACAAGAAGCAAAGAGCGAGAAAATGGGGGAAGGGGATCCAGCTCATGAAGAAGGCCAAATTTCCCATTTCACGTATTTTCCAAAGTTCCCTAATTCCTATTTCACCTATTTTCCCAAGTTGCCTATTTTCCCATCTCGCCTATTTTCCCAAGTTGTCTAAATTCCCATTTCACCTATTTTCCCAAGTTGTCTAAATTCCCATTTCACCTATTTTCCCAAGTTGTCTAATTTTCCATTTCACCTATTTTCCCAAGTTGCCTAATTCCCCATTTCACATATTTTCCCAAGCTGTCTAATTTCCCATTTCACCTATTTTCCCAAGTTTCCTAATTTCCCATTTCACCTATTTTCCTAAGTCGTCTAATTTTCCCAGTTCACCAATTCTCTAAGTTGTCTAATTTTCCTAAGTTGACCAATGAGTCGATTTTTTAGTCAATTTTACAAGTTAGTCGACTTACTCAAAAGTTCACCAATTTTATGAAGTTAGTCTACTTACTTCAAAAGTAGTCTAATGTTTAAGAAAAGGGTGTACTTTTGATTTAGTCTACTTTTTCACTTGAAAAAAGAAACTAAATTTTCCAGATCTCCATATAGTCTAAATTTTCAGCCACTTGCACGCGGAGAACTCATGGACGGTGGACGGCGTCGAATACTAGAATTTGGAAGATAGTGATGGCACAGGAAAAGTGGACCAAGAAGGAAGCTTCCAGAGTACCAAAATTGTCAAAAGTGTCAGAGAGCCTGCCAAAGAAGAAACTAATTTTGTCCCCTTTTGCTATCCTTCACTTTCAGAAAAACTATATGAGTAGACCTCTTCATCAACAAAAGGAGGCGGAGACAAGCAGGGAGAGAGGCTCAAGGAAGGAATGCATTCCTGCACCCTTGCCTTCTCTTTATGTGTGTAGAGCTCTTAGCTTACCTCTAGTGCTCCACTTGGTAGAATTGGAATCAGCTAGCTTGGCACTCTGAGTGAGTAGTGGGCAAGCAGTGATTGGCCAATCTTCTTGTGAGCAGCTAGTTGGAAGACTAGAGTCTTGAGCATGTATGTTTAGAGAATCGAAGTGCATCTCTTAGAGTGAAGGTGTATGCTTATGTCTCCTACTGATTTCTCAGAGTTTGTATATGTTTTGTTTTGGACTCCAAGTTGTCCTCTCCAATCATGAAGTAACAAAGAATCAACAAATCATCTTTATTTTGTCAATCCTAGGAATATCCATAAGACCACAGCCCCTTCAAGATAATAGATTCAAGGAAATAAGAGATTAATGGTTGGATTGCTGAGAAAAATTGAAGATGAAGAGAAATTCTAGGGTTTACCATATCTAAGGCAAATCTCCATCATTTTCTATGATCTTTGTGTCAAAACCATGCTATTTCATCAGCAGAGTACAAATATGAACTCAAAATTGAAAAATATCACCTGTATCCCAGAGACGAGACAATCGCGATTCTGTGCATTCAGACGATTTTCACAATTCTGGAACTTTCTTCAATCCTTTTCCACTCATTACATCAGTAAACCTCTTCCTTCATACAACTCACTCAGTAATACACAAATGTAACTCACAAATCTCCATGATTAAACAAGAAACAAGCTCTCACATCAAAGAAAATACACTCAACAGGAGAAAACACGATTTTTGCAGAAACTCTCTCTTCTCTATTGATAGCTTGAGCAAATGACTAACCAACCTCTCCAAATTAGAGAGAATTGACTTATATACATTTTCAAGTGTCCTTTTTCACACTTGAAATTAGGTCTTTTTCTCTAATTTTCTAAAAATATGCTATCTAAGAGTTTCTAAAAATTCTACAAAAATTACATGAGGTCCTTGACTACATAAGGAAGACTCTTCCTTATTTTTACAACCATTGCATAAATATTTTACAAGTTTTTTGGCTTTTTACTAATTTTCTACATCAAAAATGCTTTCCAAAAATACACCTTCCAACATTCTTCCCCTCCTAGAGCTTTTGGCTCCTGACAAAAGACTTCCTTATGTGAGCTCAGCTTTATTTCTTCTTCCTTTGGTACACTTGTGACACCAAATCATGGCTCTTCCTTTCTGTGACATTCAAGTTATTGACCATTTCAAACAAGACTTTCCTCCATTGTACTGCAGCTTCAGGCTTATCTATGACATCCTTCTTCAAGTATTCTGTGTAAGCAGCTTCATAGGCAGTAAGTCTTGCTTTTGTAACAACAGATAAGTTTCCAAAAATTTCTGACTCCCTTTCAAAGAATCCATAATCAAAAGCATCTTCAAATATTTGCAAAAAATGACTGCCCAAAAATATTATTCTACTGTAGTAGGCCATCAAACAAATCCTGTCTGGTGTCTCACTTAGATCAAACAATAGAGCATCTGTTGGTGAATTAAAACCTATGTAGTTCAAAATTCTGACATCTGTATCAGTGTAGGTTTCTATACAGGCTAGAATTAACCTCATTATTCTGACAAGTAGTATACAAGCAGGGTCATTGACATTTTTATAATTTGATATGACAGACTCAGCAGTAGTCACCATGTAACTTTTAGTAGGCCAAGTTCCTGCCTTTGGACCTGCTATTTTTGGAAAGTTCAGCCATTTTGCTGGAATCTGCCCTGTTTTTCTTCTTTCCCAAAAAACCGTCCACTCCCTTCTTCTGGCCACGGGGCAATAAGCTGGGTTAATCTTTAAGTGTAAAGGTGCCTCCTTCCAAATTCTCCTACACTCTTTATTAGCATCCAACCATTTATTCCTCCATTTTGGGTTAGCTCTTTCAAATAATTCCTTTGTAACATTAATATCCTCTTCATATTCAAAATATTGATTTGGAGCTAATCCTACTCTGGCCAACTGATAATTTTTTATGCTTTCCAATACCATACAAAAAGGAATTCCTAATCCATCTGCAGCCCAATGGTGCTGATCTGGATTGATGCCTTTACTTAAAGCAAATGTGACAATCTGGTTCTCATAATCATCATGCATTTTTCTCATAAACTCCATTCTTGATTCTCTGCTAGTCAGCAACTTCTGAACAAATTCCTCAGTGTACTCTTCCTCAGATCTTTTGGCTACTGCTTCATAGTTTTCCTGTTCTCTATCAGCATCTCCTGTTTCATACTCTCTTGTATTGGTATCTTCTGCATGTACCTTATTCTGAACCTCTTCCTGAGCTTTTGATTTCTCCAGTTGTTTCTGTAAGTCTTCTAAGGTCATCCTTAAGCTTTTATTCTGAGTTATCAAATCTTCTCTTTCTTTCATCCAGTCCATTCTTTCTCTTTCCAACTTGTCCTGCCAATCCTTCCTCTCTTGCTCTGTATTCAAAAACAACTTGTTATACCCTCTCATAGCTGTAGCAGCATGTGTACTTGCCTGCTTTTCTAGTTCTTTGGCTTCCTTTAATTCTTCTTGGAGTTTCTGAATTTCTTTATGCATTTCATCTTTTTCTTCCTCTGTCAATTGGACAGGTTTACTTCCATCTTTTACTAGACCTTCTTCTAGCAGCAACTTATTAATATCTTCATGGGCCCTAGTCAAAATTTGATATGAGGTTTGTAGTGTTCTGTATCTTCCTCCTATGGTTTTTAGTTCCATTTCCATCTTGGCATTCTGTTCTGATAACTTCACACTCTTATCCTCCAAATATTGTATTTTGTTCTGCTTCTGAACTTCAATTTCTTCCAAAGCAATTATTCTATTGACATACTCTTCATTTTTCTTCTGAATTGACCTTAGTTGTTCTGACATCTGCTCCTTTTCCTTTTTGTGTTCTTTGATAATCATACTCCCTTTCTCAAATTCAGATTCAGCCACCATACCTGATATGATCATATTCCTGCTAGATGGTCTGAACTGTTCAATATTATTCATGATTATTTGACAGGCTGACCTTATATTCTTGGGTATCCTTTCCAAACCAACTTCCACTTCTGCCTGTCTGATTTCAATTTGCTTATCTCTTTTACCTTCCTCATCTTCCTCTGCTTTTGTTTCATCCTCTATATCCTTTGTATCTTGTTCTTCATTACTGGAAGCATCATTCTCTGTTTCTTGATTAATATCATCTTCTTCAAGCTCCAATACTCTGTCCTTTGCACTTTTCTGATCTGAGAGGTTTGAAATTCTATTTTCTTCCAATGAATTCCTTCCTTCTTGACCTTGCATTTCTTCTCCCTGTCCTAGGGTTTCCTGATTGTTTTCTAGCTCTTTTTCATCCTGGCCTGATTGATCCTCCATAAGTTGCTCTCCCTGTACCAATTTTTCTTGAACTACTATTGATTCAATATCTTCCACATGGATAACTTGATCATTATTTTCCTGTCTTCCCGTTTCTTGAGCTGTGTCTGATACATTTGCATGAAAAGCTTTTATTTGATCATCACTCCCCTGATTTGTATATTCATGATCTTGCTCATCCATATCCATAGAATCTATTCCTTCTTCCTGTTCCTGCTCACCATTGTATGTAGATTCCTTATTACTGTTTATCTCCTGCAGTACATCTTTTATACTTTGAATAATTCCTTCTTCTATCACCTGTCCTAAGACCTCTTGAGCACTCTTTTCTGGTTCTATCTTCTTGATTTCCTGTTCTTTAGGTGCATCCTTCTGCTGAATATCTGAACTGCTGAATACCTTTTTTGCTAGTTCCTCTAAACTTGCATTCATTTTGAAATATGTCTGTGAAGGCTTGGTCCATATTGACTTTATGCCAACATTCACTATTCCAAAGCTATCTTCATCTCTCCTTTGGTTTTCCCCTTCTGTCATTCTTGCCTTTCCTTTTAACAGTCTTCTTTCTTCTTCAGCACTCATCTGTTGGACAATTTCTTCATGATTCTGCCTTTCTTGAGACTTCTTATTTGTATCCTCAGGTGTCTTCATTTTTTCTACAGCCTGTATAGCTACATTAGGAGTGTTGGGTATTGACAAGTTTAAACTTTTCAACAAAAAACTCTCAATGTCACTATCTGAATCGGATGAGAATCGTGAGGATCCTCCTACTTCTTGCTCTGTAGACTTTAATACTTCCTTCACTGTGGTAGACTTCTGAGTTGCTTCAATGACTGTTGCTTCTGTGTCTTCAACTGTTGTAACTTCAGCTACTGCTTTTTCTTTTCCCTTCTTGACTAGTTTCTTCTTTTGGACTTGCTTTTTTGGCACTTTCTTTTTTACCACAACAGTGGTCCTGGCCTCTGGAGGTCCTTGCAACTCTTTGAAGTATGCCAGCAACTCTACTTCTTTTTTCACAAATATTTCTTCGGTCTCGGCTGCCATCATTTCCTCATGTAAAACTTCATAATGCTCCACCTCCTCCTGTATCCAATCTGTAGCCTTGCAGGAATAGTCTTCCAGCATTTTCTGATATTGGGCTTCGTACATTGCTCTTTTATTGTTTCCCTGAGTTAAATAAGTAAATAATTGCTCTTTACTGGTCTGTGGGGGGTGAGGTTCACTAGAGGATTGTACCCCTTTTTGGGCTGCCAAATGTTCTTCTTTTGTTGCTTCGATCTGCTCCATTTCTATTTTTCTTGGATCCACTTTCCTCTTTTTAACAGGCACTACTTCTTCAGAGATAATTTTCCTCTTCATCCCAGCTCCCCTCATACTAGTTTGTCCCACTGTGTCTTTAGCCTGCATCCTTTTGGGAGGACTTTTTACTCCTGACATCAAATTTCTAAAGTATTGGGCTTCTGGAGCTAATTTCAATTGTTCTTCCATACCCAAGATATGATAAATAATTCTTGTCAAAAACTAGGCTCCATTCATAAATTTCTTCTGCTCCCAATGTTTGGCTGCTTCCTTTAACTGTTCATGGATGTATGGTGAGACATCCATAACTCCAAATGGTTTGGTTTTGTCTTTATTGTTGAACATCAACAGAGTTACTGATTTGTGAGGCATGGTGTATCTAGGCAGCTTGGGAAAACAAAAATATTGCAAAAACATTCTGATTGCATATTCTTCATTCTCTTTTCCTTTAAAATCCGTGAACTTTCCATATCCTGTATAAGTATCCTTATTCTTTTTTACAAAGCTTTGATCCAGTTTGGTGCCCATTGGATAAAATTGTAAAGCAGCTCTAATATGTTCTGCTTTAATGGTAATACGCACCTCCTGATCATCTTTGTTCTTCACTTTGCACCTGAAATAAGCATCATTCCTTGTTCCAACTTCTTCCAAACTGTTCATTACCTGTGCTACCCTTTCAAAATCAATGAAGAAGATTGGTTCCTCCAATAGTTTATGCAATCCCACAGCTTTCCATCTTTTTAAGTTGACAGTAGTTCTTTGAAACCTATAAAACTCCTGGCACAACATGGTGTATTTATAACCTCCCACTGCTACTGTGAAGATGTGCTGACCTATTACTCCCAGAATTTCCTTCAGTTCTTTTACTGCTCCTTCTGCCTCTGGAATTCCTGTATCTTCATCTGATTCCAGGTCCACCTGCTCCACTGTGCTCTCACTGTCCAAGAACCAATGTCCTCTTGACAAGGTTACTGAGTCAGCTTTGAAGTCATGAATGGTCAATTCTTTTGTATTCACCATCCTGTGTTTATATATCAAAGAAAAGAAAAACACTCCACCCACATGAGTCACAAGAATTCACAAAAAAATACTGTCTCATTCTGGTATGTCACTGATATAGACAAATGAAAGAGACAAGTTCCAAACAATTTTTTTTTCTTTTCCCAAAGGACTCAATTTTTAAGTGAGCAATACAGGTGTAGCAAGATATCTAATGTGCTCTCTCCAATTGTCAATTCCTTTCTCAGAGAAAAAAAAATCAATTCTTAAATAGAAAGAAGATGATGGAAAAGATGATTAATGTAAAGACTTCAAAAAAATAGAAAATAAAAAAGATGGTCACACAAAATTTTGAACAAAATAATACAGATTTTCCATGATAAGTTAATTTCTCCCTCCCTATATCTTGCTTTTGTGCTTTTAATTTTAGATAGAAATTAAAATACATTTTTCCCCTTTTTTTTTTCAATTTATCCTCTTTTTTTCAATTTATTCTCTTTTTTTTTTTTTTTTTAATAATAATGACATTTTTTCTGCTTTCCTTCCCCTCCTAATTCCCTTTCAAGGAAAAAGAATTTAGAAGAACATGTTGCTTTTGTCATTCATTCTCCCTCCTTTTCTTTTTTCTTTCTCTCTCTCTTTTTTTTATTTATTTTTTTTTTTAATATTATTTTGTTCCACCGATCTGAAAATAGGTTAAGTGTGGATGATCTCTCTTCCATTGACTCAATTCTGATTTTTTTATCCAACAATGCTTCACTCTCAATGTCTTTGTATCATACAAGTATCCATGTTTCATAGACAAACTTCTTGTAGCCTCTTTTGGTTTCCATACCCATTTTATTCCCTCTTCCTGTTTTGGTGGATACCATCTGTGCGTGCCCTTTCTCCATGTGTTTGTAGTTCTGTTTTGTTGATGTGTCCATAATTGTCTTCTTATTTTTGTCTCACCAGTTGTTTTTACTCCCGAGATCTCTTGTGTGGTTTGATTGTATGAAGCTTGAGCACTTGGTATTGGTAATATGTTCCTGTCCTTCATTGAGAAAGTAAATCCTTCCATATCTGGGTCAAGAACATCTAGATAAACCTCCTGTCCTTCATTACTCAGAAAAAACATTAAAAACTTTTTGTCATTTATGGTCAAATTAAGCTTCATTTTCTCAAAGTTCAAAACAACTTTACCTTGTTTGAGCCAAGGTTGTCCCAAAATCAACTTTTCAGTCATGAATTGGTCTGGCCACTCTTCACAATCTATATCCATATATTCATCATTAAATTTAACTTTAATAGAAAGTGAAGATATGCTCTGAATCATTTTCCCTCCCAGGGTTTTGATCAGAATTCTGCTTTCAGCCCTCTTAAGGTTAAACTTATTGACCAAGGCTGAGCTAATTAGATTCACTTGAGCTCCTGAATCTATTAAAACCCTAATATTTTTATTCTGATAATCCATCAATATCATAGACAAATGTTCTCTTTGCTTTAGAGTGTTTTCACATAAACACACTTCTTTCAATTTCCTTATTCTCTCCTTGGCTTCTTGTTGAGCCTCTTTTCTGATGTTCTTCTCTTCTTTTTTTCTATTTTGGGCCTTTTGCAGTCTTCTCCATTCATCAGGAGTTAATGGACAATCATACCTCTTAACTCTGCATCCACTTATGAAATTTGGCATGATTTCTCCATCAATGTTAGCTAATTGAATGGCTCCACTTTTACTTATCTGATGTATAATGTATGGCCCATGACCTTTTTTCTGAAATTTTCTCTGATGTTCCTTAACTGTGTAAGCCAAGACCAGGTCTCCTTCTTGTAGATCTTTGTCTTTAATGTGAACATCATGATAAGCTTTCTGTCTTTTCTTGTCTGCGTATATACTCATCACTGCTTGGAGTCTAGAAGCTCCCAGTTTTTCCAAATCTATGACTCTCTCGGATAATTCATGTCCTGTCCAATTATATTGATTACCCACTTTTAATGTTGGAATAAGAAATTCCATGGGTAAAACTGCATTTTGGCCATATACTAAATTAAATGGGGTAGTTCCTATTGCAGTTTTGTATGCCACTCTGTAAGCCCAGAGAACATGATTAAGTTGAGAATCCCAGTCATTTCTATTTGTGTTGACTAGTTTGGACAATACTGCACAGAGTACTTTATTAGTACTTTCTGCTAAGCCATTAGCTTGTGGGTGATATGGGGCTGATTTTCTATGACTGATCAAAAAATGGTTGGTCATGTTTTCTATGATCTGATTTAAAAAATGAGTTCCCCTATCACTTACCAGTTCAATTGGTAGTCCAAATCTAGTGATAATGTTTTCATACAAAAATCTGGCAGTAGTGTGAGCATCATTTCTTTTAGTAGCTTTGGCCTCAGCCCATTTTGTCAAATAATCTGTAGCTACTATTATGTATTCTGCATGGGTTTGTCTGGCTGGAGGATGTATTGGTCCAATAAATTCCAATCCCCATTTGCTAAAAGCTCTGGCTGAAATTAAAGGAATTAATGGCATATTATCTCTTTTGTTTGGTTGACTAACCCTTTGACAGACATCACATCTTTTTACATAAATCCTTGCATCAGCAAATAGGGTTGGCCACCAAAAGCCAGAGTACAATATGAGCTTGGCTGTTCTATCACTTGAAAAATGTCCTCCTGCCACTCCTGAGTGTGCCATTTCCAACATTTCTAAATACTTTCCTTCAGGAACACAAATTCTCAGATATCCATCCATTCCTCTCTTATATAGTTGTTCTCCTATGAGTTGATATTCTTCCGAGATCACTTGTAAGTTTCTTGAGTCAGCACCAGCTATTACCTGTTTCCCTTTCTTCTTTCTCTTATTGATCTCTTTCTCTTTCTTTTCTTTTGTCTGATCTCTTTCTATTTCCTTGTGTTTATGTTCCTTGTATTCGCCTGAGATTTTGTCTTTGATTGCATTCTCGGCTTTTACTGTTTCCAAATACCGTGTTTTTCCTTTTTGTAATATCATTTCTTCATTTTGCTCCTCTTCTGTTTTTGGTACATTTATCATGTGTATGCTAATGTGGAAAACATCAAAGCCTTCTTCATTTTGGAATTTCACTCCTACATATTCTTCACTGGCCAGATCCATAGTAGCCAAGATTTGATTCCACCCATAAGGCTCAAACTCTTCATCTTTAAATTGTTGTGGCACATAGCTTTCATCCTGTACTTTTCTTTCTTCCACACATTCCTCTCTTTTCAGTCTTCTCTTCCTATTGGTGAGATTTCTTATCATGTTGCACTTCCATATTGCTGATTCACTCTCTTCCTGATCCTCCATGTCTGATTCCTCACTTTCTTGTTGATTTTGATGTATTTTATACCATTCTTGAGGAGATACATCACAGTAGTGCCCATTTCTCAAGTTCACTCTTGTTATTCTTCCTTTGCTTTGGAGATATAAACAATCATTACCCCAATCTTGTACAATTTGCATTTGTCTCATAAAAGGTCTTCCTAGGATAATTTCATATGAAGTGGATTGTGGAAATTCCACTATGGCAAAGGTATGCTCTATTTCTATACCACATATGTCCACAATCACTTTCTCCCAAATTCCTAGGGGTTTTTCTATATGCCCATCTGCAAGTTGTAACCTCATCTTAGTGGGTAGTAATTCATTTCTTCCCCATTTCTCCCAAGTTTGTTTAGTCATTATGGCCACTCCTGATCCACTATCCAAAATGGCTTTAGCTGAATTTTTTCCATATTGTAATTTTAGGGTTGAATTCCCTTCTTCTCCTTCACAATATCCTCCTATTTTATCAATAGGAATATACCATAATTCCTCTAATTCTTGTGTTGGTGAATGAAGGTTTCCAGGTATTGTTTCCCCTTTATTTATTTTGTTTTGTAGGTGAGGATTTTGTTTCAACAAGTTTTCCCATGTTGTATGACATGTAATGCTACATTGTTCATCTATGATCATTTGGAATGTTAATTGTGGATTTTCCTCTTTGTTAACGCTTTTCCATGTTCTTGTTTTCTCAATTTGTTCAATTGTTCTCTGAGAACTGTCTTCTTCCCCTAATCTGAGTTGTGTTTCTTGGATAATTTGTTTGCACTTTAGCATTCTTTCTTGCTCTAACTCTGGTATAGGATAAGCCACTGCATGATCTGCAGGACTTGGTCCTTCTTGGATTTTTCCCTTATATGCTTTGATTAGGGTTTCTAGACTCTGAGAGTGTCCTATTTCAGACTGATTTTGAGTGTTTTGGGGAGGAGTACTTTTTGATTGTTCCTTATTGTCTTCTTCCAAGTTTTTGCCCATTCTTTTTTTCTTTTCCCACTTCCCTTTTTGATTATTCCTTTTCACCTTTGAGGCTGAACCTTCACTTTGTTCCTTATTTGTTTCCTGTTGCTTAGCTTGTGCCCTTGTTATTACATTGATTCCAACTTGATCATTGTCACTCAATTCCTCTTGTTCCATAATATTGACTGTTTTTAGTGGTATGCTATTGGGTGTGTTCTGTTGTTTTTGGGGACTTTTTGGACAGTCTTTGATCAGGTGTTCTCTGCCACAATCCTTGCAGTATGCTCCCTCTATCCTGAATGTTGGAGGTTGTGGACAGTCTCTGATGAAATGCTCTCCCCCACACCTATAACATGTTATCTTTGGTCCCCCTTTGAATTGAGGTTTTTGATTGGACATGTAGTTGTTGGTAATGTACATGAATGTTGCTGTGTCCATTTCAATTTTTCCATTTCCCAAATCTAGGGCTCTAAGCTCAGGTTCTCTTATTTCATAATCTTCCCATTCTTCCTGATGTCCCTCACTCCATTGATACTCTTCCTTATAAGGTGATCTGAATCTTGAATTTCCTTCGTCTATGGGTGTATATTTGACTGGTACCACATTAGTTGGAATAGGAGGCTGTTGTCCCAACACTGGTCTTGGTTGCTCAGTATAACCTGATTCCCTCTGAGCCATGTAGTCTCTTTCCTTGACGGGTTGTTTGTTATAGAAGCATTCCTCCCTGGTATGGTTTGTCCATTTTCTCTCTAGTGTGCAGTATTTGAGTGTCTTCCTATCTTGCAAGTGTGGAGGCTTCTGATATGGGCATTGTTGTGCCAGATGATTTTCTCCACAAATGTAACATTTTTTGTTTGTGTTTATCCTAGAGTTAATCAGATTAGCTTTAGTGTTTACCTCTAGGGCTTTAGCAATGGCGTGAGCCAATTCTTCTGCTGGAGGAATTTTGTCTTCATATGATCTAGGTTGATCAAATGCCAACAGATCTTGACCTCTGTTGTCCTCCAAGTCTATTGCCTCCTTCACATAGGCTGCTAAGTCAGGACATCTCCTATAGTACACTAGGGTTCTTAGTTGAGCACTTCTCAAACCTTCAATGAATAGGGATACTTGTTTTGCCATGGAAGGTACTTCCTCTCTTGGGCATCTATCAATGTATTGTTTAAATCTTCTGGCTGCTTCTCTAACATTTTCCTCCTTTTGTTGTTTGAAACTATGTATTAATGTGGCTGTACTATGTTTTATCCCAGTCTTAGAAAATTCTCCAATGAAAGCTTCTAAAAAAGATTCAATGTCCAGATACATTTCCTTTCTCAAGGGAATGAACCAGGATAAGGCTGGTCCTGTTAGGGTTAATCCAAATGCTTCAAATTGCACCTTGTAATCCTCTACTTCCTCAGCTCTAATTAGTTGTCTAAATTCTGCTGCATGAGCATGAGGATCTGAATACCCTTCATATTGGTTCTTCATGCATTTGGCTACTTGGTATGGTCTAAGCATTCTACCCTGAGGCTGCCAATGAGGTCTTCTTCTAAGTGGGAAGTCATTGTATCCATCTGGTTCCTTGTCAAAGGGATTTGGGGAAATATGTGTCCTCCTCCCATGTTGTTGTTCATTGCTAGTGTGGTTTTCATTTGGCCTGGGCAAATTTGTTTGTTCTATGTTATGCTCCCAAGGTCCCTATCAGCACATTGCCCTAGGTCATTTGAATTTTCTGGGTCTTGAGAGAGGATGTATACACATCCTTGCCTATCTTCATATCTTCCATCCTTGAATTGTGCTACTGGGGTTATATTCAGGGGAACTTCTAAAGTTCTCAATCTAATGAGGAATTTATGCATTCCATCCTGATATACATAGGCTCCAAACCTATTTGTATACATGTATTTGAGGATGTTTCTAAAATCCCCAGTTTCTATTGACTCATTTGTTTCATTTAGGTTTTCCATGTTATTTTCTTGCCCTAAACTTCTTTCTGATCTTTTACTACTTCCTGGCTCTTTTCCCTTCCTTGCTAGGTCTTGTTTAGAAAGTGTATTTATTTTATTTCCAGACCTAAGTATCATTCACCTATTTTCACAACTTTTTGCTTAGGTTATGGATTTTCACGATTTTCTGAATAAAATTGTGTTTTTTCACGATTTTCTGCTTAGGTTATGTATTTTCACGATTTTCTGAATAAAATCGTGTTTTTCCACGATTTTCTGTGGAATTTATGATTTTCACGATTTTCTGTTGAAAATCGTGTTTTTCACGATTTTGAGTGAAAATCGTGATTTTCACGATTCTCTGTTGAAAATCGTGTTTTTCACGATTTTCTGTTGAAATTATGATTTTCACGATTTTCTGAATAAAATCGTGTTTTTCCACGATTTTGAGTGAAAATCGTGATTTTCACGATTCTCTGTTGAAAATCGTGTTTTTCACGATTTTCTGTTGAAGATCGTGTTTTTTACGATTTTGTGTGAAAATCGTGATTTTCACGATTTTGTTCACAAGATCGTGTTTTTCACGATTTCGTGTGAAAATCGTGATTTTCACGATTTTGTTCACAAGATCGTGTTTTTTCACGATTTCGTGTGAAAATCGTGATTTTCACGATTTTGTTCACAAGATCGTGTTTTTCACGATTTCGTGTGAAAATCGTGATTTTCACGATTTTGTTCACAAGATCGTGTTTTTTCACGATTTCGTGTGAAAATCGTGATTTTCACGATTTTGTTCACAAGATCGTGTTTTTTCACGATTTCGTGTGAAAATCGTGATTTTCACGATTTTGTTCACAAGATCGTGTTTTTTCACGATTTCGTGTGAAAATCGTGATTTTCACGATTTTGTTCACAAGATCGTGTTTTTTCACGATTTCGTGTGAAAATCGTGATTTTCACGATTTTGTTCACAAGATCGTGTTTTTTTCACGATTTCGTGTGAAAATCGTGATTTTCACGATTTTGTTCACAAGATCGTGTTTTCCACGATTTTGTTCCTAGACAATCGTGATTGCTCACAGATTGTTAAACACGATTTTCTAATGAAAATCGCGTTTTGGGAATCGCGATGTTGATGGCACCTTTCACAGAATCGCGATTTTGAGTTAAAACTCAGAATCGCGATTTTGTCCAGTCTTTGACAAAATTTCAAAATATTGATTTTTCAATATTTTTTTTCACCTATAGAATCGCCTTATTAAAATTTTAACATGCAATAAAGCAACTAAAGCAAAAATTAATGATTTCTTAGTAAAAACTCAAGAAATCAGAAAATCGCGATTCTGTTCTCCTCTTATTTTTTCTATTTTTTGGTGTTATTTTTCACTCAAAACCAAAAATATGTACTCAAGAATGATGTTAGGATTCTTACCTTTCTTGCTTAGGTGAAAATTGTTCCAAATGCCACTGTTTGCTGAAAATCGCAATTCCGGCAGCTCTGCTCACTCTCTCTCCCTCACTCTCACTCCCAAATGAATTTTTTCTTCAATTTTCTGTTTATATAGTGCTCAAAAAATCGCGATTTTGTGTGATTTTCAATTTTCCACACTCTTTCCCTTGTTCCAATTCACTTACTCAATCTTACTGGTCTCCTTTACACTTTCTTATCTCAATGTACTCAAATTTGCTAGATATTCCAAAAAACAATTTTCTTTACAGAAAATCGCGATTTTGTGTAGAGAATCGTGTTTTTTCTGTAGATCTTTTCTTGTGCAATTTGAGTATTCTATGTCCTTGCCTTCTCTCAATACCCTTTACAACTTCAATACATGAGTCACCTGAAATGTTATTCCAGAAACAACACTTTTTACAGAAAATCGCGATTCTGTTCAGAGAATCGTGTTTTCTAATTTTCTGGGTTTTTTTGGAATTTTTTTTTATCTCTATTTTTTTAAACTTTCTTTCTCTTTGTTTTGCTTCAATTCCTTCTTTCCTTTGTAATTCACTCCACTCCTGAACTTTTGCACCAAAATCACAATCTTCCTCAGAAAATCGCGACTTTGTGCAGAAAATCGTGTTTTTCTCTATTTTTGATTTTATGCCAATTTGAGTAGTTTTTTCTTCCTGATTACCTTCAAGACCCTTCAACAACTTCAATTCAACTTTCACTTAAAATGTTATTTCAAAATCAATCACTTTTTTCAGAAAGTCGCGATTCTGTGCAGAGAATCGTGTTTTCTAATTTTCTGGTTTTTTGACCATTTTTTTTTGTTTCTTTTTTCACTTCTCCACAATCACTCTTATCCACAACACCTTACTCCAACTTTCTAACAAGAAAAGAAATTTGTTTAATAATTTTTGATAGGTTTTGTGAATTTATTTGGTATTTTTGCCCTAAAAATAAAGGAGAACACTTTACTTAGGGTTTCTGGTTTTGGAGATCTGCTGATCCCTTGGTTCTTGATTGGTTATGAGTTTCTATGTCCTTAGCTATCACTAAAGTACAAAAGAAAGTTTCTCAAATGAAAAAGTGTTATGAAAGGCAATCAATTTTTGTAAAAGATAAACTCAATCATATTTTTTTTCAAAATGCAGAACAACTCAAGATTAATGCTCAGATTTGGTCACCAACTGAATCCCTCATTCTTACATCTAGCTACTTTAACTGTCCTTTCCTTAGTATCACCATGTTATCTTCCCAAGATCACCCATGGTGTCTAGTACTTGGGCAAAAAGAAATCTAGAAATGCAAGAATAGATTCAAGTTACCTCCATCTTCAGCTTCTTGGCTCAAATCCTCCACACACCTGCACTTTTACTTCACCAATATGATGAGCAACTATCAATTTACAAAGATTTCAGCACTTCCACTTCTACAAGACATCCATTGCTTTCTTCTTCCTTAAAGACAAACAATGATATCTACCTATTCATGTGCACTTTTCCTAATTGATGAGCTTTACCTTGTTCTTGTGTTGGTTACCATCATCAACTGAAGATCCAGCAAAGGTCCAACTTCAAAGAAGTTCTTGGAATGTTCCCCGGCAACGGCGCCAAAAAATGTTTTGTTTTGGACTCCAAGTTGTCCTCTCCAATCATGAAGTAACAAAGAATCAACAAATCATCTTTATTTTGTCAATCCTAGGAATATCCATAAGACCACAGCCCCTTCAAGATAATAGATTCAAGGAAATAAGAGATTAATGGCTGGATTGCTAAGAAAAATTGAAGATGAAGAGAAATTCTAGGGTTTACCATATCTAAGGCAAATCTCCATCATTTTCTATGATCTTTGTGTCAAAACCATGCTATTTCATCAGCAGAGTACAAATATGAACTCAAATTTGAAAAATATCACCTGTATCCCAGAGACGAGACAATCGCGATTCTGTGCATTCAGACGATTTTCACAATTCTGGAACTTTCTTCAATCCTTTTCCACTCATTACATCAGTAAACCTCTTCCTTCATACAACTCACTCAGTAATACACAAATGTAACTCACAAATCTCCATGATTAAACAAGAAACAAGCTCTCACATCAAAGAAAATACACTCAACAGGAGAAAACACGATTTTTGCAGAAACTCTCTCTTCTCTATTGATAGCTTGAGCAAATGACTAACCAACCTCTCCAAATTAGAGAAAATTGACTTATATACATTTTCAAGATAATAGATTCAAGGAAATAAGAGATTAATGGCTGGATTGCTGAGAAAAATTGAAGATGAAGAGAAATTCTAGGGTTTACCATATCTAAGGCAAATCTCCATCATTTTCTATGATCTTTGTGTCAAAACCATGCTATTTCATCAGCAGAGTACAAATATGCACTCAAAATTGAAAAATATCACCTGTATCCCAGAGACGAGACAATCGCGATTCTGTGCATTCAGACGATTTTCACAATTCTGGAACTTTCTTCAATCCTTTTCCACTCATTACATCAGTAAACCTCTTCCTTCATACAACTCACTCAGTAATACACAAATGTAACTCACAAATCTCCATGATTAAACAAGAAACAAACTCTCACATCAAAGAAAATACACTCAACAGGAGAAAACACGATTTTTGCAGAAACTCTCTCTTCTCTATTGATAGCTTGAGCAAATGACTAACCAACCTCTCCAAATTAGAGAAAATTGACTTATATACATTTTCAAGTGTCCTTTTTCACACTTGAAATTAGGTCTTTTTCTCTAATTTTCTAAAAATATGCTATCTAAGAGTTTCTAAAAATTCTACAAAAATTACATGAGGTCCTTGACTACATAAGGAAGACTCTTCCTTATTTTTACAACCATTGCATAAATATTTTACAAGTTTTTTGGCTTTTTACTAATTTTCTACATCAAAAATGCGTTCCAAAAATACACCTTCCAACAGTATAATATTCTTTTGAGCTGTTTAGACTCATAAATTCAACTTCTCCCTTTCATTTCACTCGTAATTTCAGGTTCTTTCTTTTATTTCACTGTATCATTGTATATGCTATTTTTCCTTCCCCATTGAGTCTTCAAATTGTAACCCACAGTGCATATTGCACTTAAGAGGACACACCATATCAAGCATATATTAAGAAATTGGTCTACAAAATTCATGTTTCTGATCTATTTTTCCAAAGTCATATTAAAAGGAGGTAAAACAACCAACATAGATAGCATGTATGTTATTGGTATGCATGAGGTTGGATGGAGCAAATTGGTACTAAATGTGTCAAATTGGTTTGGATGGATCGGAAATCGGACATCATTTGGTAGATCTTTTGTAGGCCCAAAGTCTTGAAGTTTGATTTAAGTATATGTTTATGTGCTCTTAAAACCAAGTGATGTTGTCTGGTCTAGTTGTTAAGTAGTTTGTGCCTCTATAGGAGGTCTTGGGTTCAATTCCCTTAAGGATTAGGAAGAGTTGAGTATATTTTACACAAACCAAGCCCAAGCTTCTAGAGGATTCTATAGTTAGCTAGGACACTTAGAGTGCATGAAGTTACATGGGTGAAACTTGTATGGATAGTATGTCTACTAGAGCCAGTAGAACATTGGAGAGAGCAATGTATAGAGGCATAAGGTTGGAAGGAGAGGCATCTCTCTTGTAGGTGCAAGTCATAATCATTGTTTCAAAACATTGGTATTTGACCATGGTCTTACTAGAATTGTGAAACCTCAAGTAAAGTGTTTGTATCAAGAATACCTTATGGATTTCTAAAGATGAGAAATTTATAAAGATCCCTTCAACTAAAGTCACTTAGACTAAGTTAGTCCAAGTTAGAAGCACCCTATTGATAGTGGAACTTGGTGAAATCAATCACTTTACTCAAAACTTATGCATTAGAATTGCCTTTCGATAGGGAGTCTCAGTAGATTATATAAGGAAAGCCTAACTTACAAATAGTTGAAACACTAGTGCATTTGAGTAAGGGTAAAAAATTTTCAATAGAAGTTCGGTGGCTCAAGAAATGAATGCTTGATACACACTAGTGTTAGTGCTTTGATGATGATTTAACTTCACTCCAAGAACCTTGATGAGAATTTAGTTTCTTCTGGAAGTTAACTTATGTAGGAGGATGGGCTCGTGCCATAGCCAAGACACTAGTAAGATAGGTTTGTCATTTCCTAGTTCTCCTAAATTTATTTCTTAGATATTGGAATCGTCTCCGTACCTTGGTTTTCTCTATCACTTTGGTTTTCCTCCATGAACTAGGAGTTCTTATAGACACAAGTTTCTTTGATCTCAGAATCCCATGTTTTCTTTTGTAGCCATCCTGAGGGGATTTGTTCTATAGATAATTGCAACTTCTCTTTGTTGTTCTTTGGTAGTATAGTGTCCTAGTTTTCACCTAGAGCTGTGTATTTGTGCAATTAGCAAGCCTAAGAGCTTTGCTAAACTTCTTGGATTACTCTCACCTTTCATCACATAACACATGAGATCTTATGCTCATAAAAGTTCAAAAGTTAATCCTTGAACTTATCTTAGTTAATTGTAAAAGGCCAAAAGGAGATGGAATCTTGTGATGAGAGGAAGCTAACTCCACAAATTTTGTTAGGTCGAATCAAATTTATATCATCCCAAAAATCTAGGATCAGTTTTAGATGAAGAGTCAATCTCATCCAAATTCAAATGTATCTATAAATAGCCATAAGATATCTCAAGCTATTTTTAGAGCTTTGGACGGAGATTTCGAGCCTAAACTCTACTCATTACAAATGAAATTAGTCCTCTAGCATATCTCTCATGTATTATATGTTCAATATCATACACATTTTGATTCATTTACCTTGAGCAGCTATACCGTACCTTGAGGTACAGAGTGAACTTCTTTGATCAATATCTCTAGTTGTGAGTACCCAATTCATATACTTTCACTTCGATCAATTAGATAGGAGTATCTTGTACCTATATGTCAAGTTTCGGACCACTACGTCTCAAGATATGAATCTTTGAAGTCCATTGTGTCTACACTTCATCTTGCTCTTGAAAAGTCGGGGTGACCCCCCAGATTGGTTAGATTTATTTCTCTTTATATGGTTCAAGTAAATTCATCGAATAATTTGCTTTAGTTACTTGAAATAGATGTGTGCAAAAACTCTCTAGTCAATTCATATCAGGTTGTGAGCTCTCGGTATTTTTTTGTAACATTCACCTCCAAAAATAGAAGGTTTTTTCAACTCTTGTGAAATGTAAGTCATCTAGAAACATTCTTCTCATCAAGCACCAAGGCAAGGAAGGATTAGTTATGGATGGAGTTTACAACACTCAAGAAGCTGCCCACGAAAAGTGTAATTGATCTTGTTACCAAGTTGGCCATTGTAGACTAGCTCAGAAGCATTGGAGAAAACAAATAGTAACACAAGTCATCAATGTTATCAAGGCTGATGAAAATTGGGAAGCCTCACCATAGCCATGGACCTTTAAATGGACATGCAAGTTCTTGATTTCAACACCCTCATGGGAGAATTGTTTAAACATGAAGCAAAGCTTTTGAAGAATGGAGACAAAAGAAAATGTAATCAATCCCCTGTTCCCTATACAGATAAGAGTAAATGCAAAGATAAAAAAGGCAAAGGGGTGAGAAGTCTGAGGACGAAGGAACTACTTCTCAATCCAACTTTGCAGGTAGAGGTAGAGGCTCAAGAAGGAGAGGTAGAGGAGGTAGATAAGGCAGGGAGAGAGCTCAAGGCTCATCACCATGTGCCATATGTGATCTAACTAATCATATTATAGAAAATTGTTTTAGGAATCTATTGCAGAGAGGGCTTGCCACTCCTTGTAAGAGAGAGAGAGAAAGAGAGATAGTGTCACATGATGTATATATGGGGTCTTGCACAGCATGCCACATGGCATCACTGAGGGCATTAAGCCCATTTGGTAGAAGGGGGGAGAGATTAGTCTCTAAGAAGAGAATAAGAATATGATCGAAAAGAGTCTCTCATATGATAGAGCCGCTCGGGCGATGGTTGGGAGGAGAACTTCAAGCCTCTGTGTGTATGACGACGACACCTATGTGTGCTCGGGAGTAAAAGGTTGTTAAATGGGAGCTCTTAGCAAGCTTCTAATCCACTCTAAATGTGGATTTCTCTTGGATTATGTACAATAATCCATCGGAAGCCTCGAAATGATCTTTTTTCTTACTCCGAGAAGTGGAGTTTGGCAAAAGATTAATTTCTGAAATTTTCCAAAAAGTGTGGGAAGGGGGTCTTTGAGGAAGTAGAATTCCTCCTTAACTTATCATTTTAATGAATCTAATGATTCGCCTATATAGTCCATATACCATAATCTCAGTAAATATACTTTTTTCCATCCATCTGTAGCTATAGCACCTACTTTTCCCTCTTCCAAAATGGGAATTTCTCAAATTTAGGTGCTGAAATTTTTGTCAAACTGTGATGGAAGGGGGTTTTGTGGAGCTTCAAACTCCCATCAAACTGAGGTATCTTTTGGATTTCTTGATCTTGCATGGAAGTCAATACACTATACTATATGTGTGCATGATTTTTCCTACCAAACCAAGAAAAATCCCGCTTCATTTCCCTTCCCCGAAATGGCTACTTATTAAAAATAGCTCCTGAAATTTATGTAAAATTCATGAACATGGCTACTTTAGAGATACTTAAAGCTTACTCTTTCTTCAAGTTTGAGGGAATCCTTGATTCATGATGAGAGTATATATCTCATTCTCTCCATATGCATGGTTTCCCTCCTTCCTTGCCCTTCTCAAAGAGTCGCCCTTGTCTCGTAATTCCAAAAGAAATAACAAGAAAGCTCATACCTGTGATTAAGATGAAATTCCATCCTCTTTCACTTTCGAACCATGGTACCGGGAAGCTCATGGAAGAGATGCTCTTCATTACGGAATCTTCATAAACAATAGATGCATCCAATTTGCATCGTTTCCATCCAATTTGAAGATGCCTTTCAAAAGCTTAACTCCATAGGATTTTAATATAATGGCAATCAATCATCCATTTCTCTTCTACGCCTCCATAACTCCGCGTGGTAGAAGTCTCACAGTTGAGGACGGAGTCTTCAATGTTCTGAATCCCCACAGCATTATGCCCCATGGAATTGGATTGTGTTGATGGCATGGCAATGAGCTTTTTCTCTTTCCTGTATTCTGATGTCGAAATGAGCTGGTACATGGTATGAGTTCTGATTTCCAGCTCATCATGATAATTTCAATCTTCCACGAATCACATAATCTCCTGATAAGCCTTCGCTTGAACAATAACCTCCTCCGTTAACTGGTCTGGCTATCCACAGCAAAAGAAAAAAGTCCCGATTGCAAGATCACGTTCGGCTTCAAGTGTGGTAGGATTGGCAGACCGTTGTACGTCTCCTGAAGCAGCCCATCTCCTCAGCCTCCTCCATTCTGCGCAAGTTCATGAACACCACGAAGTGAAGGTGGCAGCGTGGTTAGTGCACTATCCTTTCAAAGGAGCCACCTGGGTTCGATTCCTACAATCTGCGTGCGAAAACGGCCAAGATAGGAAGGCTCTGATACCAATGTAACAACCTTTTACTCCCGAGCACACATAGGTGTCGTCGTCATACACACAGAGGCTTGAAGTTCTCCTCCCAACCATCGCCCGAGCGGCTCTATCATATGAGAGACTCTTTTCGATCATATTCTTATTCTCTTCTTAGAGACTAATCTCTCCCCCCTTCTACCAAATGGGCTTAATGCCCTCAGTGATGCCATGTGGCATGCTGTGCAAGACCCCATATATACATCATGTGATAGATAGATAAAGGGAAAGAGAGACATTGCTTCACTCCATCACCTGCATGATCAAGGGAAGATGACGAACAAACAGACATGCATTCCAAGAAAGCCAACACAATAAGAAATAACCAAAAACTACTTTAACTAACCATATCTCTTGTACCATTGAATGGTTACACAAATGAAGAGGATTATTTCATTATAAACAAGCCATATTTATACAAAGTTGTGGCCTTAAAGACTCTCCCCACTCAACTCTTTAACTCACCCTCCAATTCACCCTTAGAATAACATGGTATATCAAATATAATCCAAAGCTAAACTAGCCCTAAGGGTAGCAAGATCTCCATGTGCCCCTAACATTGGCATGCATGAAGGACCTAAACCACCATTATCCCTTGATTGGTACTACTCCTCAACAAGATGAAAATAACATGGAAACCATTTATAGGCTAGGCACCTTTATACAACATGTCATACAATCATAATGGACCCACCTAATCTCTAAAGTGCTTCAATCAGCGACTCCCTTATGCCCGAGGACACCGGCTCCATCATACTCACCAAAAAAAAATGCATCAACTAAGTCCCTCACATCAAGTCCAATGGATCAAAACAAAGTCTCCAAAAAATAAGAACTCAATCCATGGACAATCTCCATGTGGATCTCCATATTGTTAAAGTGATAGCACCTCTCTTGGGATAGCATGGTCCAGTCCAAAGAACATAGTCAATGCTAATGGAAAACCTTTCAATCATGAAATATATGCACACATATTATCATGCTCTACCCTTATGAACAACACTTGCAAACCAAAGTGCATGTGTACTCTCTACATGATATTAGAGCACTAGGTGGAGATATTGGTGGTTCTTTTGGTAGTGATTTTGGAGATTTTGGTGGTGACATGTGACTTTGGTGGTATTTCTCTCCATTGAAGAAGGGAGACCCCTGGAATCCATTTTGAAGAGGAAAATATGAATGGTTAATGTTGTATAATTCATGGGTTCAGAAGGTTAAACATATGGATTCTAAAGGTTAGAATATGATGTATGTTTGCTTTGGTTTAGCCCTTGAATTACCCTTGGAACATGCCTTGACCTTTGGGTGAAACCCTTGGTCTTAACCCTTGACGTATTTATTCATATGAGCTCCCAATTGAATGGTTAGAACCTTAGGCTTGATTTATCTTAAGGTGTGGGAACCTTAGTCTTGGGAGAAGCTTCTCTAGGAGCCACCTTGTATGTACGTGAGAGAAAAATCCTCATTTGATTTAGAAGGCATGTGATAGACCTTGGGAAATTAGAAGGCATGTGATCACCCTTGGGAAAGTGTTCAGATGAGGGACACTTGGCTAGACACTTGGCCAATCTCAAGGACATGCACCCCCCTTGGGCTAGAGGTATATATATGGATGAATTTGGATGGGTGGATACGTGCTCTCTCTTAGGAGTGTAGTCTTGCTAGTTGATTTATTTGCTTGTGGAAGATAGTTTCACAACATTGGTACTCAGAGCACATGTTGCAAATTTGTGGCACCTAGATATTAATTTACCTTGAAGCTCGAGTTTATGCTCACACAATGCTCTTCTCTCTTGCCGTCGGGGAGTTTTTAGTTCTTCTTATCATGTTATAAAAGAACATGCGCGTACGAACCTCTGTTATGATGGGATATGCACCTGCCCACGCCTGTCCAACTAATTGGAACCTGTCCAAGCACACTCTACAGAGTGTGAACGTTACACGACTGAGCGCCTCTTGGTGTTTTTACCTCCCCCGTTTGCTGAACATGAAATGCACGAGCTTCTCATTATATAGTTAGGCGGGCGACTGTTTTTGCTTGTATGTGGGATTAAAACTCCCAATTCTTCAGCATAAGGGATTGCTATCTCCCTTCTCCATAAGCTCTGAGAACGCGGAACAAGGATCTGCTGTAGCAGCTCGCAAGGATGTCCTCACTTCCAAGCATAACAAAGGGATGCATGATTTATTATCTCATGGAGGAGAAAAAGATTCCGATAACTACACTTCAAGCCCGGATGGAGGATAAAGTAAAAGTATGGCCCTCGATGGAAGGAGGGTGCCATTTTCATTCGCAACATCAACAAAAGGACCGTCTTCAAGCATTGACGAATGCTAAGTATTGTGTTTGCATATATTTGATTTCATCTTATATCGATACATCATCTCATACACAATTTGTAGTCCATGAAGAACTTTATTTATTTTGGATTTAAGAAAGTATCGATTTAAGTATTTATCAACAATTATATGCATAGAAATTATTTTATATATGACTATGAAGGAGCTTTGAAATTATCTCTCATGGGATATGAGAATTGTTTATATGCTTGTTCACAATAAAAGGTGTAAGTATGCATTCATGCAACCTTAAAGCTTTTGCAAATATAGATGCATACTTTGGGCATACTCTAAGTAGGTAAATCCTGAACAATGGAGAGATGAATTTTGAAGAGATACATTTTTAAGGACCCTTTGAGTTATTATCGAGTTTTGAACTTGGGTCCCTCAATTGAAAGACATGCATAGTAGCCAAAAATGTAATGGCCCAACCTTTCAAAGTATTCAAATGTGCAAGCTTCCCCCTTCATGGAATTAAAGGACGGACGTAGCAAAAATGAAGATAAGTACAATTTCCCTTTCTGCTCATTTTATGTTGCCATGCAAAAAGGAATGCATATAGAGATGCATTTCAAATAAGTAGGTGAAGTTTGCATGCTCATTGAATGGTGCATAGATTGAATCATTGAAGTGATGCACTAGAGGCACAAAAGAATACAAAGTGGATTTTTAGCATGCAATGAACTCACCACCTAAAAATTGTTCTAATAGGGACATATAATGTCCATTATAGTATGGCATGAATGCCAATGGAGTGCACAAACATTTATTCATGCATTAAATGGAATTCTAATTGTGAATTCCATGCATGCTTTAAAGAGGGGTTTAGTACATGGACCTTATGCATGCTAAGCATCTTCAAACAAAGATGTATATGTTTTTTGGCATACACCATGTATGCAGGAATTGAATCTCATATGCATGGGTTGATGGGACATGAGAGAGAAATTAGGTTCTCTAAGTTTAAGGTTAAGATAGGAAATGACTTCTTCATATGAAGTCAAAAGCATAAAAGTTTAATGGTGAGCTGAGATTATGCCCAGTAACTTTTATGCTTTTTATATGTTGGCTTAATTCAAAAGCCAAAAAAATTTAACTTTGGAAGAGGAGCTTTAAGTTTCGAGTCCTACTTATGGACCCCCAAGTTCCATAATACCCATGGCATGCCTGATCAGCAAGGCCAAGCACTTTAGCTTCAAATTCAACAAGTATCTCTTCCTATTAAACCATAAATGGTAGTAATAAGAAATTGGATTGAAAGACATCCAAAAGAGAAATGAGAAGCCTATATGAGACCCTATACTCATGGGGTAATTTTTCATTGTGAACGATGTTAAGAAGTTCAGAGGAACTTCAACATCTGATCATTGAGGATAATGATCACACTTAAAGGGGAAAGAGAATGTCCTCAAAGGACATATTAGGGAAAAAATGGTTGAACCATTTTACCCTTTTTAGCGTTCATTTCTTCCCCAATAAGCTTCTTCCTTCATTGACAAGAGGTAGGATTCATTTGGAGCTTTGAGAAAAATTGCTTCAAGAGTGAAGAATTGTAACTCATTAAGCATATCTAAAGAAGAGGAAGATTAAAGGGTTGAAAGAAACCCTTAAGAGCTCTACTCCAAAATGTGCTCTATGAGTAAGAAACAATTTATCAAGATGGTTAACAAGGTAACCATTAAGCAAGGCTTATGATTGACTATATCCTTTGATACAGATGCCTACTTATGTCAATAGATGATATCTAGTATGAATACTAGCTCTATTATCAAATAAACAAAGATAACTTTGATTGAATCTAATCAAGGAAATAGTTCAATGAAAGCTCAAAGTCTTTTCAAAGAACAAAATCAAGACTCTGTAAGAATGTAACTTACAAAAGATTTTGATTATATTTGATAAAACTAAAACGAATGGAGTTTAATCCGTGAGTAAAAGCTAAAGTTGTCTACACTAAGGTGGGATTGTAAATTGGATGGTATGTGACATCTAGGTTTACAATGTCACTTAAGTGGGTTCAGTGGTATGGGACACTGAACTTAAGGATAATGGAAGCTTAAGCTCAAGGATATTGGAGAGTTTCTTGAGTGAAGGATTTAGCATAAATGAACCTCCCATTTGGATAAGAAATGAAATGAACATCAATTTCTTGTAGTTTTCAAGGATGAAAACTCCTTAAAGGGGGGAAGAAAGGTATCATCAATATGATACTTCTAAGCAAAAGAGTCCTTAACTCTTTCATGAAAGTTAAGAAATACATTGGATGTCCGAGTAGCTAAGTGTGTTTGAGTTAAAAACAAAGGAAGAGCCAAAGATGCAAGGAAGGAATTCATTGAGGAATTCCAATTTGGCAAGAAAACTAAGGTAAGATAGCCAAAGACTTGAGTATACCCAGGATATGGTAATTGAATGGGTAAAGATGGATCCAAAGTTTGGATCGATAAGCATGTCAATTTGCTTAAGTCAAAAGGGTGACATATAACTGTTGATCCCTAAAAGGAGAATAGTTAATGATTTGAAGAACATCAATGATGTTTAAGACTTAAGCAAAGATATCAACTCATGAAGGTATAATTTGAAGATCCCAAGAAAATCCCATGGGTAAATATCTTTGAAAAAGGGATCTAAAGGAGAAAAGACTTGATCTTATCTCATGTTAAATTAGCTAGAGGAATTTTGAGAAAGCCAAGTGACCTAACTTGGTCAAATATATCCAACCCTTTATGGTTGGATAATCCAAGAGGCATACATTGGTCAAAAAGGATCAAAACCTTTTATAGTTTGATACCAAGTAAAGTTCAAAGGTCAACCTAAATAGACCTTTGAATTAATTGACATTAGAAACCTTACTCTCAGACAATGGTAGCTACCATTGCTCAACTCCACCTATTGTAGTCAAGTGCCCGACCCACTCCCCCTTCACACAACTCCCAATTCCATGCTTCAATTTACCATCCACCCATTAGAAAAGCTGGAAGGGACTCCCCACTCTACACACTATGTAGACGTCTTGTGTCTATGTCTCCTATGTCTATCTATAAGCTTCTCTTTCTTTGATGGAGAGGTCTTCTTATATGGTTTTTCTATGGGATTGGTAGGAGTGAAGGATAACAAAAAGGGGACAAAATTAGTTTCTTCCTTTGCAGCTCACTGACAATTTTGACACTCTGGAAACTTCCTTCTTGGTCCACTTTTCCTACACCGTCATTATCTTCCACATTGTGGTATTCGGCGCCATCCACCATACATGAGTCCTCTGCATGTAAGTGGCTAAAAATTTAGTCCATGTGTAAAGTCTAGGAAATTTAGTCCCTTTTTCAAGTGAAATAATAGAGTAGATCAGAAGTAGAACATTTTCTTAAAAAATAGAATACTTTACAAAAATGGGCAACTTTTGAAATAAGTAGACTAAATCTATAAAAATGGTCAACTTTTGAGACTAAATTTATAAAAATGGTCAACTTGGGCAACTACGAGCTTTGAAAAATAGTCAACTAAAAAATAAACAACTTCTTGTAGAAATTGGCCAACTTAGCAATTTAGACAACTTAGGGAATTAGTGAAATGGGAAATTAAGCAGCTTAGGAAATTGGTGAAATGGGAAATTGGGCAACTTAGGAAATTGGTGAAGTGAAAAATTAGGCAACTTAGAAAATTAGACAACTTAGGATCCAAGGTCAAGACAAGTCAAAGAAGATATTGCTTCATCTTCTAGAAGACCTTTTGTTCCTATTTCTTCTCAACATTGTTGAGATATCAAGCTCAACATGTGATGATCCAGGATGACACGTACCAATTTTTTGTTTCTCTGACATGTATAGTGTTCATGCCGGTATATGTCAGGGATACTTCATTGAGCTTTATTAGATTTATCTACCGAGAGTGATGGCACATTTGTTTCTTGCGAGCTCACTCATTCGCGGACATTAGGTTTTTCCTTATGTACTGATCGTTATATATTGCACTTGTTGTATTCTTGTTTTTAGGTCATTCTTGTACATTCCTTTTATGTAATAGAAGAAGAAGAAGAAGATCATTCTTCCTTGCCTCAATCCATGTGTGTGCTTCTCCTTGAGAGTGAGAGTGTGTGTGTGAGCTCTCTTCCTTATCTCCTTCCTCGTGACATGGTATCAGAGCTAGTGTGGCTGTAGAGAGCTCGTGGAGAAGGTGATGGTGAAGACTACATGGCAAGGCGTGGAAAAAATGCGATTTCACAAATGCCATCTCGAGCTCTGTTTCGAGTGTATAAGGTGGGGCCCACAGAAAAAGCAGGTCAGTTTCAAAAACTATAACTTGCGTTGTATTCGACGACACTCATATATTCTAGATCCAGAATTTCTAGCGATTCCATGTACCGTTGATACACGAAAACTGTGTTTTTCTGAGATCGAACTGTCACATCATAGCGCGACAGTGTTCAAGCAGAAGTGTTGCTTGTAGTGTTTTGTACTGTTGTGAATTGTTGCAAAAATGGCAAATGCAGAATGACAAATTTCCTAATGGGAAAAGGCTATTGGAAGTACATCAAAGGAGAGAATGAAAATGCTCCGAAGTTACCAAAAAGGAATCGGACTACAGACTAGTTAAGAGCATATGAGGAATGGAATCAAGGACCACGAAAGGTAATGTATTGGCTATCTGTTAGCATACAGGATAGCATGATTGGACACATACAGGATGCCAAGACTCCAAAAGAGGCTTGGAACAGTTTGGTCACTTTGTATGAGACTAATACAAAGGCATGGAAATTGCAACTCAAGAACGAGCTCCATACATTGGAAAAGAAGAGCATGTCGGTAAGTGACTACACTCTAAAAATCAAAAGCATATGTGAGTCACTTGCATCTATTGGCGTGAATGTAGATGATGATGATAAGGTGGAAGTGTGCCTTCGTGGTTTAGGAGTTGCATATAAGCAGTTTAGAACTTACATACAGACCAGGGAAAATATTCCAAATTTTGATGATTTGGTATCTATGCTGATTATTGAAGAAAAGAATCTTGGTGAGGATTCAAACTCCCAAGGAAAGCCCAGTTCTGAGCAGGTATTCTACTATGGCACAGGAAGAGGTAGAGATATAGGTTTTGGAAGTGGAAGCAAAAACAGTAACCAAGACCAAGGTCAACAACAGAATCATGCAGGAGGAAGAGGAAAAATTCGAGGTAGGGGGAGCCAAAGAGGTTGCAGAAATTTCCAAAGAAATGATTCAGGTAATGATAGTAAAGTGTGTTGGAATTGTGGTAAACCTGGACACTTTGAACGTGATTACAGGTTGAAGAATCAAAATAACAGAAGGTAACAAAACAACTATGCATCCACAAGTGCAGTTGATTCTGAGAAGCTGTTTATGGTTCAACATCACATGATGAATACGATGTGTGCTGGTGTTTCGAAATCGAATGATAATGTCTGGTATGTTGATTCAGGTGCTTCAAATCACATGACCAGTCATGTAGAATGGTTTAGTAGTTTGCAAAAAATGCCAGTTCCTGGATATGTTGAAACAGGTGATGATACATCGCATCCTATTGAGCATACAGGAAACATAGCATTATCTATGGAGGACGGGAAGGTAAAACATCTTGCTGATGTGTTGCATGTTCCAATTATAACAAAGAATCTGGTTTCTGTTGGACAAATGGTTGACTAAGTATTACAAGTCAGGTTCAATGCTGATGGATTATATGTAGAAGAGTACAAACATGATGGAAGATTGGTTGCCAAAGGGAACAAAGTGGGTAGGATGTTCACCTTAAATGTGAAGATTCCTAAAATGAATGCAACCATGTTTGCAAAAGGTGAAGGAGTTATTGCAGATATAGAGATATGACACAAACTAATTGGGCATGCAAACTTGCAAAGGATGAAACTGATGCAGTCAAAGGAGATTGTCCATGGACTACCAAATTTCAAAGTTGTAGAAATGCAAAAGGTATGTGCAGCATGTCAATTTGGTAAACAGTCAAGAGCATCATTTCCACATGACAAGCATGTTAGTGAGAATGTATTAGAATGCAGGTTTTATGTTACTTTCATCGATGACCATACACGCAAAGTATGGGTATATTTCATGAAAGAGAAGAGCGAGGTGTTCACTCACTTCCAAAATTTTAAAGTTATGGTGGAAAAGAAGACAGGGAAGTACATTCAAACATTAAGATCTGATGGAGGAAGTGAATACATGTCAAATGAGTTAAGCAGTTTTCTAAAAAATCATGGAATTCGACGTCAGTTTTCATGCAAGTACATGTTACCGTTAGTGTCCATGTGAAAGGCCTAATGGCCACCAGACACTTCTTTTGTATATGTTCTTTAATAAAACATATAGTGGCCTGGTCAATCACGGACTGTAAGTTTGACCGCATTTGTAAGACCTAAGAAGGCTGTCTTCGTGCCTTCTGTGTACTGTGTTTTCTGCGTATTCTACAGCCTCTGCGCGGAGTACTGTGTGCGGCCTCAGGAGCTCGGTTTTCTAATCCGAGCATATCGTCGTGGAGCTCTCAAGAAAGAGAGCGCACTGTGGTGCATTGCCGTTGGAACACTTCACCCCCCCTCCCCCCCCTAGGCTTTCTCCAAGGCTTATGACTAAGGCGGCGACCAAGGCATAGACCTTGACATACCTTGTCATCCGAGTCACCAAAGTCACCGTTGGCGCCGTTGGCTGCGCACGAGGGAGGACCTCAACGATCAAGGAATATAGAGGTTCCCGGTACTTCTCGGGAGGTCACCCATCCCAGTACTATTCCCCCCAGAGCTCGCTTAACCGTGTCAATCTCTTGCCACTAAGCTACACTCTTGTGGTGTTTGAGGAAGGGGAAAGACTAAGGTTGACATTACCTTGAACAAGTTTTGGTCCCTCAAAGCTTCATTTTTTGCTTTCAAAGTGTTTTTTGGAGCCATTTCGGAGTACTTTCGCACATAGTTCTCTCCGCATAGGTCCAAGAACATCAAGAAGAGTGTTCCTTGTACTTCTCAGACAATAAATATCAACCTTTGGGGCTGTATTTTCAGCCACACTCGTAAAACTACAGGTTTCTCGAGGGGTTTTCAGTTTTGGTGGGAGCAGTCGCTGCAAATTTATGTAGGTTTTTAAAGCCTAAAACATCAGAGTTGGCAGACACTTGTAGGTGTTATTGGCTAGTTTTTGGGTTGTGTATTCAGCCTTTTAGTGTCATTTTACTGCATATATTGAGCACATACACACCATGTACGCTTCTCTGGATACCGCTTATGTACGTCCATGTGTTCATTGATATAGCAGTTACGTTCTTTGCATAAAGCCTTTTACGTTTTGATAAAGAGGGTCATGGTGAGGTTTTTCTTAACTAGGAGACACCCAGATGTCGGGGTCTCTTCGGTGATGCAGGTGGAAGAGTTACCCAGCCTCGCCATAAGAGATGTATGATAGTTGTTCATAGGTGCTCAATAAGCCTAGTTGGCTTCTATTGGGTTACTGATTATATGCAGTGGAGTCAGTGATTCACTATGCAGGTAGACATGTCAGTACTTACAGTTTTATGATACTTTGACACTGGTCATATGCTAATTTTGTAGAGGATACTCTGGCAAAATTTTTCCAGATTTCTGGTTTAGTCAACTATACAGTGGTCAATTTACTCCTTGATACACTTATTTGTTGGTGTTTGGACTCTTCTAGCTCCATTATCATTCTATTCAGTTCTCTACGATCATGGCATCAGAGGTCTCAGGCACATCCGGTGGATCAAGGTCTAGTGCTAGTGTTCCGAGGAGGAGCTATAACTTGCAGGGCAAAGACCATTTTGAGATCCGAAAATTTGATGGCACAAACTTTGCTCTATGGAAGAATCAGATTAAAGATGTGCTGATTCAAAGGAGGCAATGGAAGCCAGTAAATGGGATTTCAAAGAAGCTTGCTGACATGGATGAAGATGATTAGGATGAGTTAGATGAAATGGCCAGGTCTACCATTCGCTTGCACTTGGCAGATAATGTTTACTTTACAGTATTAGACTGTGAAAGTGCAGAGGAGCTTTGGAAGAAGTTATGCAGTACATATGAAAAAGAGACGGCATCAAATAAAGTGTATCTGATGAGAAAATTATATGACCTTCGTATGAAGGACACAGATAGTGTTGCTGCTCATCTAAATGAGTTTGATGCTATATTCTCCCAGTTACAGGCTCAGAAAATGGATATGGATAATGAAATGAAAGCAGTATTGCTGTTATGCACCCTGCCATCATCATGGGATACGTTTTGCACGGCTATTAGCAACAGTGCACCTGGTGGTAAACTCGTCTATGATGACATATGTGGAGCACTCTTGAGTGAGGAGATTTGTAGAAAATCTATGGTTGGCACTCAGAGTGGAGATGCATATAATGTTCGTGATTCTTACCAAGGAAAGAATCAACAACGTGGCAGGAGCAAGAACAAGGAAAAGAATGGTCAACGGAATAAGAGTAGAAGTAAATCAAGGAAGAGGGATATCGAATGCCATTATTGTCATAAGAAAGAACACATGAAGAAAGACTGTTATGCATTAAAGAATGCTAAAGGTAAAGGACAGAATGTTGATGGGCATGTTAAACAGTTACCTGCACCATCTACTTCGACTGTGAAGATTGAAGAAATTAATGCTATTTCTGATGATGCTGATGTGTTGACACTTGATAGTACTGTGCCATCTGAGGCACTTATGGCTGATTCTCTTTCCCACACTTGGCTGCTAGATTCTGGTACTTCTTTCCATGTGACACCACATAGAGAATGGTTACCTAATTATGCAGCAAAGTCTCTTGGTACCGTGAGACTTGGTGACTCTTACCAGTGTGATGTTGTGGGGATTGGAGATGTGGTTGTGCAGTTCATTGCTGGTTCAAAATTTACTATGCATAATGTATGCCATGTACCTCAGTTATCACACAGTTTGATGTCAGTTGGTCAACTTGATGACCTTGGTTACAAGGTGGTCTTCTATGCTCAGTCCTTTCGTATATCAAAGGGCAATATGGTTATTGCAAAAGGAAGCAAAGTTGGCTCACTTTATCCTTTATTTGTATCACAGAAAGAACACTTGTTAGTTGTTACTGAACAGCCTATGGCTTGTATTTGGCATGGTCGTTTGGGCCATATATCTCGTAGTGGAATGGAAAATCTTTCTCGTTCTGGCTACTTACCTGTGTTATCTTTCTCTGATTTTTCATTTTGTGAGCATTGTCAATATGGAAAGCAAACTAGAAATGTGCATAGAACGCACATTGACTCTTCAATTCAGCCTTTAGATCTTGTTCATACAGATGTGTGTGGTCCTATGCCCACTAGGTCCTTAGGTGGTTCTCTTTACTTTGTCACTTTCATATATGATGCTACTAGAAAAGTCTGGGTATATCCTATCAAATCAAAGGATGATGTATTCCCTACTTTCAGAAAATGGCTTGCTTCAGTTGAGACTGAAAAAGGAACTAAGCTTAAGGCTTTACGTTCAGATAATGGGGGTGAGTATACCTCACATGAATTCAGCCTTTTCTGTCAGTCTAGAGGGATTCGTAGAGAGTTTACAGCTCCTTATACCCTAGTACAGAATGGTGTAGCTGAGAGGATGAATAGAACTATTCAAGATAGAGTAGTCTCTATGTTGCATCATGCAAACCTCTCACAAGGTTTTTGGGCAAAAGCAGTATTGACTGCAGTTCATGTGATTAACCTTTCACCTAGTACTGCAAAAGGTCTGAAAGTGGCACAAGAGTTATGGACAGGGAAACCACCATATTATGATCATCTTTGAGTTTTTGGCTGTGAAACATATGTTCATATACCCAAGAATCTTAGACAAAAGTTGGCCCATAAGTCAAAGAAATGCATTTTTCTTGGATATGGTCGAGAAGGACAATTTGGATATCGCTTATGGGATCCTGAAACACGGTCAGTGATCAGAAGTAGTGATGTCATTTTTAATGAGTCTAAGATGCATAAAAAGCCCATTAAGGAGGTTGAAGTGAGAAGAGTGGTGTTTGAGGATACTAGTCCTCCGGTTAGCATGCATAAAAATGCTTCACATAGTGATGTTCAAGAGAATGTCCATTCAGATCAGTTTGCACATGTTCCTGTTCAGCAACCATTGAGACGTTTTGCACGTGTCTCATATCCACCTGATAGATATGTTCCAGGTTTAGATTTTGTTATGCTAACAGATGCCGGTGAGCCTTCTTGCTACAAAGAGGCTATGGAGACAGAGGATCATGTCAAGTGGGAGCGTGCCATGAAGAGTGAGTTGGATTCTATTCACAAGAATGGTACTTGGGACTTAGTACCTTTGCCAAAGGGCAGAAAAGCTTTACCATGTAAATATAAAGCACGACTTGTTGCAAAGGGTTTTAAGCAACAACATGGTGTTAATTTTGAGGAAATCTTCTCTCCAGTGGTCAAGATGACTACTTTGCGCATGTTGCTTAAATTCGTTGCAGTGGAGGACTTAGAGCTAGTCCAAATGGATGTGAAAACAGCTTTCTTGCATGGAGATCTTACAGATGAGATCTATATGGAACAACCAGAGGGTTATGTAGTTCCTGGCAAGGAAAGTCTAGTTTGTAAGCTCAAGAAGAGCTTGTATGGACTTAAGCAGTCTCCTAGACAATGGTACCAAAAGTTTGTTGCTTTTATGAAGTCCCAAGGCTATTCTCGGAGCAATGAGGATCATTGTCTCTACACAAAGAGATGTTCTGATGGCAACTTGATATGCTTGATACTTTACATCGATGATATGTTGATTGCTGGGAAGTCCTCTTATGATTTGTCACTTCTCAAAAAGAAGTTGAGTCGGACATTTGATATGAAGGATTTGGGGGATGCCAAACATATTCTTGGCATGCGCATTACTCGTGATAGGAGTAAAAGATGCATATACTTGTCTCAAAGTGAGTACATATCCAAAGTACTTCACCGATTCAATATGCAGGGTGGAAAGGCATTGAGTACACCTTTACCCACATATGTGAAATTGAGCAAGGATGACTGCCCCAAATCAGATGAGGAAAAGGAATTCATGACCAAAATTCCCTATCAGTCTGCTGTTGGTAGTCTCATGTATGCTATGGTAGCTAGGAGACCAGACATTGCATTTGCAGTGGGAGTTGTGAGCAGATATATGTCTAATCCTGGCAAGAAACATTGGGAAGCGGTCAAAATGATTTTGAGATATCTGAGTGGCACTAAGGACAAGTGTCTATGCTTAGGTAGAGGGAAAGCATCCATTATTGGTTACACAGATTCTGACTATGCTGGTTGTGTAGACAATCGTAAGTCTACATCAAGGTACATTTTTCATTTTGCTGGAGGTGCTATCTCTTGGAGATCTCGTCTTCAAGAATGTACAGCTGTTTCTACCACAGAAGCAGAGTATGTTGCAGCAAGTGAGGCATGTAAGGAAGCATTGTGGCTCTCTCGTCTTGCTTGTGATATGGGTTTACCTCAGCATGTACCTCACTTGCTCAGTGATAGTCAGAGTGCCATTGCTTTGGCTAAGAATCTGGTCTATCATGCAAAGACCAAGCACATTGAGGTGAGGTATCACTTCATTAGAGATTGCTTAGCCACTGAGAGCATTATTCTTGAGAAGGTTCACACTCGAGATAATGCTGCAGATGCTTTGACACTGTTGTCACTTGATGGGGGTTACTTGATTCTTGATCTTACGCAGTCACTTGTATACTGTGTAACATGCCCATCAGGTGGGAGGTATAGTTTGTATACTTACACTCAGGTATCCTTTATCATTTTTTATTTTTCTCCCATAGTTACTCTAGCCATATTGGCCTTTAGTGGTCACGGACTGTAAGTTCGACCGCATTTGTAAGACCTAAGAAGTCTGTCTTCGTGCCTCCTGTGTACTGTGTTTTCTGCGTATTCTACAGCCTCTGCACGGAGTATTGTGTGCGACCTCAGGAGCTCGGTTTTCTAATCGGAGCATATCGTCATGGAGCTCTCGAGAAGGAGAGCGCACTGTGGTGCATCGCCGTTGAAACACTTCAGTACATACCACAACAGAATGGTGTTGCTGAATGCAAAAATAGACATATTGCAGAAATAGAAAGAGCCTTAATGGCTGAGAAGAATATGCCTCATTGTTATTGGGAAGAAGTTGTGCATACTGCTCTATACATCATGAACAGAACTCCGATTGCTGCTGTACATCAGGTTAAACCTGAAGAGAAGTTTACAGGTAAAAAGCCAAACTTATCACATCTGAACGTTTTTGGTTGTGTTGCATATGTACATGTCCCAGATGAATTCAGGATGAAGCTTGATCCAAAAGCAGAAAAGTGTTTCTCATTGGATACTCCCTTGAGCAAAAGGGATATAAATGTTATAACCCACTCACACGACAGATAAAGGTGAGCAGAGATGTGGTATTTGTTGATATATTTAGGTAGTGATGTGTGAACACTCTAGGACCATCAGTGCACTTGTTTCCCTCTTTAGGAGGTTTTTTTCCCCAAGCTTGTATATATGCCTATTGCCCTAATGGGCTACTAATCTTTGTACATTCTCTAGTAATACATTCAGTATTGTGTGTTGTGCTCCAAGCTTCTTCTCCTTCCTTGTGTTGTTCGCGTGCTTCCGCAGACGTCTATCTCCAACAATTGGTATCATAGCAGGTCATCGCTTCATCTAGGGTGCCATCGACACTCCTCCATTTGCAGTCTCAAAATCGCACAAATTTTGGTGAGCATACTCAGGGTGTTTCCCAGATCAAAACAGCTTTGCTGTGTGGTGTTGAAATCGCGATCTGAGCTCGTTTCGGCCTCTGAACGCACTATCACAGCGCTTGTGCAGGCTATTTCATCTTTTTGTGTCAAAGGTATATACCAGTATTTCTCTAGGCAGTTCCGTTCAACTTATTGAGATACATTCAATTTTTTGCATCAAGGTATTTTAGTCATCGGCCATGGCTGAAAGTAGTGATGTATTCCGTATGTTGGCTGTTGAGGATAAGTTGGATGGTACCAACTACCCGTTATGGGCTTATATGATGCGACATGTGTTGGTTGCAAAAGGACTGTGGAACATTGTGCAGGGTGTCAAAAAATGTCCTATCACACCTGCAACTGTTACAACTACATGTACTGAAGCTGATGCAGAAGGTGTCGAAGATGATGATATTTTGCATATTCCTGTTCATGCTGCGATTTCTGCTACACCTACTATAGAGCAGATTTGTTGGGATGGCAGAGATGCCCAAGCACATGCTTTGATAGCCTTGTCTGTCAAATGTGCCATTATTCCTCACATTCACTCTTGCAAAACGGCTAAGGATGCTTGGGATACACTTACCACATTGTACCAAGCTAGGAATGAGGCTCGTGTTGCTTACCTCCGAAAACAGTTGGAGAGTGAGCACATGAATGAAGGATATGGACAGTTTCCTAACAAAGATCAAAGACTTGAAGGAACAGTTGATTTCTGCTGATGAGGTTATACTAGATAGCTCACTTGTGTAGACCGTTCTGAATGGTCTTCTTGATTCATATCAGAGTTTTGCTTCTACTCTTCGGTTGATGATGAAAAGCAATCCAAATGCCTTCTCATTTGAGGAGTTAGTCTCTGTTATGTTGCAGGAAGATCAGTCCAGGAAGAACAAGTCCATTATGCATGTTGCAGATGAAGCTTCCCTGGCTAGTCAAAAGGGCAAAGGAAAATGGAGCTCTTCTACTAGTAAGCAGAAATCTACAAATGCTGCACATTCGAAGAACCAAGACAAAGATGAGAAAAAATAAGAAAAGCAAAAAATGTTTTGTAAGTACTGTAAAGGGAATGATCACATCATAAAGAAATGTCCAAAACTAGCTGCAAAAGAGCCAAAGAAGAAAGAGGCTAGAATGGTTGTTGCAGAAGCCTCTACACCAAAAACGGAGTCTCCTAATCTTGTGCAGGAAGAAGAATGGGCGTTTACTACTGTTTGCAGTTTTGACCCATCTTCTCATGATCAGTGCATGTCTACAGTAGACTCAGATGTTTGGTATTTTGACAGTGGGGCAACCAAACATATTACCTCGCAGCGTAGTTTCTTCTCTTCACTTGAGCCTGCCCCTACAGGGAATACTGTTACATGCGCCAACAACTCCTCTTATTCTGTTATGGGAGTTGATATTATCATTTTGACTACTACTGATGGTAGTTCTTTCACTTTGTCAGATGCTTTATTTGTGCCAGGGATCAAGAAGAACCTGTTATCAGTTTCTGCATTAGCCAAGATTGGCTTGGTTGTGAAATTTGTTGATGACAGGTGCACAGTTCATGATCTATCAAATGGTGATGTGATTAGTGCTTCTGGCATTTTATGTCATGGGCTGTATAAGCTCATAGACTCTGAAAGATCTGGAAATGATTTGGCATGTGCAGTAAATGATTCTCAGGCTATGTCAGATGCAAAGCTTTGGCATGCACGCTTTGGTCATCTGAATTTTGCTAGTTTGCTACGCGTGCAAAAATCTGAAATGGTGTCCTCTTTGCCCAAACTTGAGGCACCTGGAAAACATGTTTGTGAAGGCTGTATTTTGGGCAAAATGCAGCGTTCGTCCTTTCCAAAAGATGGTTCAGTTCGGACTACTAAAAAATTGCAGCTTGTACATAGTGATGTATATGGTCCTATGCAGACACCTTCTTTTGGGAATTATCTCTACTTCGTGACCTTCATTGATGATTTTTCTAGGCATGCATGGGTATCTCCATTGAAGGCAAAGTCTGAAGTGTTCATGTGCTTCAAACAGTTTTTGGTTTTGGCTGAAAATCTGTCAGCATGTAAAATGGGCACCCTCCGTTCTGATCGAGGGGCGGAATATATGTCTTCTAATTTTACTGCATTTCTGGCTGAACGTGGGATAAAACACCAGTGTACAGTGCCCTATACACCTCAACAGAATGGAGTTGCTGAACGGAAGAACAGGTCTTTCATGGAGATGGCGAGGTGTATGGTCAAGGGTCAGGCTTTACCACATAGTTCCTGGCTTGAGGCTGTCATGTGTGCAACATATGTACTGAACAGGTGTCCCACTAAAGCGCTGCAGTCTATCACTCCATATGAGGCTTGGCATGACCGCAAGCCATCTGTTGCTCATCTGCATGTTTTTGGTTGTTTGGCATATGCATTAATTCCTGAACAACATCGTAGAAAATTGGATGATAAAGCAGTAAAATGTATTTTTGTTGGGTACAGTTCTGAAAGTAAAGGCTATCGTCTATATCATCCACAGACTAAACGCATTCTTGTTAGTCGTGATGTTGTTTTTGTGGAAGATGCTATTCAGCCATTGCTTTCATGTACTAAGGAGACATCTGTTAGCTCCAAAGACATGTATGATACTTTACTGCCTCTTTTTACAGGTGGACAGTCTAGTGCTGGTCCTAATGAGGCAACTTCTCAGCCTTTACATGTTTCATGTGATGATGCAGATAATTCCATTTCTGATGCACCATTTACATGATGCACTTATTGATGAGAGAGCTGATATTGAGCAGGCAAGAACTATGCCAAAATGGCTGGTGCAAACCTTGCGTGACAGCAAATTAGATGCATCTCTATCATATCGTACTCGATTAGGCTCTCATAGTGCCTCTTTTGCATCAGATTGTTATGCTATGGCTGCATCTAGTCTTTGTGATGAGACTGAGCCTGTTTCGTTTGATGAAGCACAAAATTCAGAAAATTGGATGGCTGTTATGCGATCTGAATATGATGCAATAATGAAGTATGGTACTTGGTCTTTATGTGACTTTCCTCCTGGCAAGAAGACCATTAGCACTAAGTGGGTATACAAGCTGAACCGTAAACCTGATGGTACAGTTGACAGGTATAAGGCTAGGCTTGTTGCAAAGGGTTATGCACAGGAAATAGGCATTGATTTTAATGAGAACTTTGCACCTACATGTCGTATGACTATTGTTCGGAGCATCTGTGCACTTGCAGCCCATCATGGTTGGAATGCACATCAGTTGGACATTAAAACTGCATTTGTGAATGTTGACTTGCATGAAGAAGTGTATGTTTTTTAGCCTCGTGGCTTTGTGTAGAAAGGCCATGAGAACGAGGTGTGCAGGTTAAAGAAGGCATTATATGGTTTAAAGCAAGCACCACATGCTTGGTATGAAAAGATACATGCCTATCTGATTGCACATGGTTTTGAGAACAGTCCAACTGAAAGCACCTTATATGTTAAGCGTGCTAATGATGTACTTCTGAGCATTGTGGTTTATGTTGATGACATGCTGCTCACTGGTCCTCATGAGAGGCATATTGCTGATTTTAAGGCTGATTTGCATGCCTCATTTGAGATGTCTGATTTGGGGCATTTGCATCATTATTTGGGCATTCAGTTTATGCACGTTGATGGTGGAATGGCTTTGTGTCAAACGAAATATATTGACACATTATTGCAGCATTTTGGCCTTGAAGACTGTAAGCCTATTGCCACTCCTATGGAGACAGGTTTACGATTGAGTCTTCATGATGCTGGAGATGCATTTGATGCTGTTCTCTATCAGCAAGCTGTTGGATGCTTGATTTACTTATGCATTACTCGGCCAGATATTCAGTTTGCTGTCTCACAGATGAGCAAGTTTATGCATTGCCCAGGAGTCAAGCATTGGCAGGCGGTTAAGCGCATCTTTCGCTACTTGAGTGGTACTCGGCTACTTGGGTTGTTTTATCCAAAGGGGGATTGTTGGTGCAAGACAAGCCTACACACATTGGCTTGGACCCTTGGACATATGGAAGACTAGCATGGATAAAGGTTTATCAAGGCTTCACTTGAAGCAAGGCTCATGTGAACATATGCTTATGTGTTCCCACCTTTTTTACCCCTTGTAAAAGTCTAAGTAACTTATCATTTGTTTGTAATCACTTTAAGTCATCCACCTACTTCTAGAGTCGTGGAAATTTGAATGTTGAGATGGAGAGAATATCTCCCTACTTTTAGAAGGGAGATTCAAGGGAGCCTAAGTTTGAATTTCAAATTCAAATGAAGATCAAACTCCTATAAAAGATGTAGAAAAAGGTCGCGGGTTACACTCTCACTTCAGCTCACTCCCCGAGGCAAAATCTTATTGTAATTCATTGTGTGTGAAGGTTACTCTATAGCCAACACCACAATACCTCATTTAGCTGTGCTTGGCAAGCTAATGAGATTGTACAAACACATATATCAATAGAAGTATACATTCATCATCTCTGTTTTGTCTGAGTCACCTACTCCAAGTCTGTCAACTTCATCAGGGCATTTCTCTGGATCTACTGAACCAAATCAAGTGTTCTATAGCTCATTGGAACCAGCTCAAAGTCTACTACAAGCATACAAAATTTCAAAGGATTCCATTCAGCCATTTGGGAGAAAATCGAGTCGAGGTGCACACTGGTATTTGTCTGCAGAGTTCCTGAAAAGTCGGGGGTGATTATAATTTTGCTAAACTTATTTCTCAGTGCATAGTTTATCAATTGAAGTGATTCCACTTGTGATTGGTAGCTTACTAAGGTACATTAATACTCCCAAAAGGAATTGTTCCAATTTTAAGTGTGCTGGACACACTGAGTAAAAGTCTGAGCACGTATCACTACAGGAATAGAAAGTTTTGGTTGATTTTTGAAGTACAAAGTTATCTGTTTTGGATTGATCATTTCCCAAATCATTTCCAAAGTACATATATGATTTCTTTGTGTCATTTGGAAGCTAAGCAAGTGTACTAAGCATATCTGAAGGGAAAAGAGGGCAGGTGTGAAGCAGGTTTTGCAGCACCAACTGATTTCCTGAGTGCATCCATCCATCACTCTCAACAGTGGTATCAGAGCATAGAAGGTAATCATGGGTGATGGTTTCCCTTCTTTCATTGACAAATTGGACAGAAACAACTATCAAGCTTGGTCATTGAGAAGGAAGACCTATCTACAAGGGAGAAGTCTATTTGGATACATATCAGGAGATGAGGAGTTGCCCTCATTCAAGACTAGAGGACTACCTACAAAGGATGAGCATGAAAGACTTAACCAATGGTGTGCAAAGGATGCTTTGGCAAGGTCTTATCTCTTAAACTCTATATCTGACTTTCTTTTACCTCATGTAAGGAACTGTAAGACTTCCCAAGAGACTTGGGAAACCTTGTCAAATTACTTTTCTTCCAACACAAGGGCTAGGAAGAATCAATTATGGATAGAGTTCACAACACTTAGGAAGCAGCCCAAGCAATCAGTCTCAGATTATGTGACAAAGATCAAAGATGTGGCAGACCAACTAGCAAGCATTGGAGAGGAAATTGAAGAGGAGCAAATAGTCAGGCAAGTGACAAATGGACTCAAGGCAGATGATAAATGGGAAAGTTTCACCACTGCAATGGACCTCTACATGGACATGCATACCCCTGATCTCACAACACTCATGGGCCAACTATTTACACATGAAGCAAAGTTTACCAAAGCTGGAGATCAATCAAAAGGTAATAACCCCTCTGCTCTCTTTACTGATAAGAAAGTTAAAGATAAAGGCAAGAAGAAACAGGATGAAGAAGGCTCTACCTCTCAAGCCAATTATGCAGGGAGAGGTAGGTCATCTAGAGGAAGAGGCAGAGGAGGTAAGTCAGGTAGGGGGAGACCCTACAACTCATCACCTTGCAACATCTGTGGGTTGTCCAATCATACCACAGATGAATGCTACAAGAACTACAAAAATCAGAGAGGAAGAGGCTACTCAAGAGGTGGATACTCTCAAGGAAGAGGCAGATTCAACCAACATCAAAGCTACAATGGGTACAACAACCAATACAACAACAATTACAACAACAACCACAATGGAAGCTACCAAGGTGGATTCAGAAATAGAAGAGACTACAACAACTACACAGAGGAGCAAGATGACTCCTTATTGATCATGAACATGACCTCCAAGATAGGTACAAATGATGATCATTTATTTTACATTGACTCAGGATGTTCTAACCATGTAGCTGGCAATGTGGCATTGCTTTCTGATTTGGAAGAGCCCAAGGGCAAACATCAGGTACAAACAGGTGATGACACTAAACACTCTGTTGTCAAAATTGGAAATGTGAAGACATGTGATGGTAATCAGAACCTACTAAGCAGGGTACTCTATGTACCAACAATAACAAAAAATTTAATGAGTGTTGGTCAGATTGTGGAGAAAGGTTTGCAGGTCAGATTCACACAACATGGAGCATATGTGGAGGACCCAAAACAAGGATTCAGAAGGATAGCCAAAGGGGAGAAATCAGGTAGATTATTTACATTTGAGCTAGAAGATACAAAAAACATTGCTTTGTATAATTACAAGGATCAGACACTCTCAGAGTTAGAGATATGGCATAAAAGATTAGGGCACATAGGTGAAAGAACTCTCAAGCAAATGTGCAGGGATCAATGTGTGCTTGGGATACCTAATGTATCCAAGCAACACATGATTTATAAATGTGGATCATGTCAATTTGGTAAGTCTCACAGATTACCCTACTCAAGAAAAGGTTTCATACATAAAGACTACCTAGACTTGGTACACACAGATGTTTGGGGACCTAGCAAGGACCCTTCCATTTCTGGTTCAAGGTATTATGTGTCCTTCATTGATGACTATAGCAGGTGGACCATTTTATATTTTATGAAGCATAAAGATGAAGTGTTTAATTGTTTCAAGAGGTATCTTGCACTTGTTGAGAATCAAACAGGTAGAAGCTTGAAGAGGCTAAGATCAGATGGTGGAGGAGAGTATTTCTCCAATGAGTTTGAAGATTTCTTGCAGGAAAGAGGCATCAAGAGGGAGATCACTACAAGGTACTCACCTGAACAAAATGGGGTAGCAGAAAGAAGGAATAGACTTATAGTGGAAACAACTAGGTCTATGCTCAATGAAAAAAAGTTGCCAAATTACCTATGGGCAGAGAGTGTGTCCACTGCCACTTACCTCATCAATAGGTTGCCATCCAAATCACTTGATGGCATGACTCCATATGAAGCTTGGCATGGTAAGAGACCCTCTCTAGATCATTGCAAAATCTTTGGATGTATAGCATATGTGCATATTCCCTCACAGGTAAGAGGAAAACTAGACCCAAAGGCAGAGAAATGTATCTTCATTGGTTATGATTTGAACCAAAAGGGATACAGATTCTACAACCCCACAAACAAAGGGTTCAAGGTAAGCAGAGATGTCATATTTGATGAGAATGACTCATGGTATGAGAATGAATGCAGGAAAGTGAGTCTACCCTATGACATGGAGGAAGATTTTCCAAAGCTTACCAAGGAAGAGCCAACTCAGCAAGAAGATTCAAGCTCAGATGATGATACAATAAACCTTGAAGAGTTCAAGGCTTGGAAATCCAAAGGAAAGATGAAGATGAAGCAATTGGAGGACAAGGCAGAAACTTCTACTCAAGCTATGAGAAGATCTCAGAGAGAGAAGAAGAAACCTATCAGATTTGGGTATGATACATCACTTGTAACTAAACATTCTGTATATCTTGCAAAAGACTTGTTGAATGAAGAACCAGGTACCTATGAAGAAGCAATTACAAAGCCAGAATGGAGAGAAGCCATGGATGAGGAAATAGAAGCCCTCAAAGAGAGTGATACTTGGGACTTGGTACCCAAGAAGGATTCTATGAAGGTAATAGGATCCAGATGGATCTACAAATTGAAGAAGAATTCAGATGGAACAATTAACAGGTACAAAGCTAGGTTGGTAGCCAAGGGTTTTGCACAAACCCAAGGCATTGATTATGAGGAGACATTTTCTCCTGTGGCCAAGATGCCAACTATCAGAGTTTTGGTGAGTGTAGCTGCATCCAAGAATTGGAACATGTACCAATTGGATGTGAAGAATGCATTTCTGAATGGATGGATATCTGAAGAAGTCTACATGTCACAACCACCTGGCTATGAAGATCCAAAAAAGGTACATTATGTTTGTAAATTGAAGAAGGCTCTGTATGGTTTGAAGCAGGCACCTAGAGCATGGAACTACAGATTGACCACCTACCTCCAAGACCAAGGATTTGTAATGAGCAAGGCAGATACTTCTCTATTCATAAAGAGAAGTAGTACAGAGGTAATCTACTTATGTGTTTATGTAGATGACATCATCATTACAGGTAATGATGTCAATGGGATTAGACACATCAAAGGACAGATGATGAAAGAATTCAAGATAAGTGATCTTGGATTACTAAAATATTTCCTAGGTCTTGAATTGATCTATACAAATTCAGGTATCTACATTACTCAAAAGAAGTATGTACAGGATATGGTCAAGAAGTTTGGTTTGCAGGATGCTAAGGTATCTACTACTCCAATGGAGGTTAACCAAAAGCTAAGTGCTCATGAAGGAGAAGAAATCAAAGACATTACAGGATACCAAAGTATGGTGGGTAGCTTGAACTATGCTACCTTGACAAGAATTGACATAGCATATGGAGTAAGTGTGCTTAGTCAATTCATGCACAAACCTAGAGTACCTCATCTAGAGGCAGCTAAGAAGATCTTGAAGTACCTCAAAGGAACTCAAAGTCATGGTTTGTATTTTCCTTATACATCAGATATTGACATAAAGGTTTACTCAGATGCAGATTGGGCAGGATGCAAGGATGATAGGAGGAGCACCTCAGGCTATATTTGTTTTGCAGGGGATAAGCCTATCTCTTGGTCAGCTAAGAAGCAACCTACAGTGGCATTGTCATCCACTGAAGCAGAGTATAGAGGACTTGCAAATGCTACTCAAGAAGCTATTTGGTTGAAGCTTCTATATACAGAGTTAGGTCTATTCACAAGACCACCTATCATATTTGGAGACAACACTAGCTCTCTTCACCTTGCAGCAAACCCAATTTATCATGCCAGAACAAAGCACATAGAGGTTCATTACCACTATGTGAGAGAGAAATTGCTAAGTAAAGATATACAATTGACCTATGTTTCTACTAATATGCAATGTGCAGATTTACTTACAAAGGCATTGGATGGAAACAAGCTATGCAGATTCAAGTCTATGATTGGACTGCAGGAAGTAATTGAAGAATGAAGAAGAAGACTTAAGCCAAAGTGTTTGGCTTGAGGGGGAGCTGTTGGTGCAAGACAAGCCTACACACATTGGCTTGGACCCTTGGACATATGGAAGACTAGCATGGATAAAGGTTTATCAAGGCTTCACTTGAAGCAAGGCTCATGTGAACATATGCTTATGTGTTCCCACCTTTTTTACCCCTTGTAAAAGTCTAAGTAACTTATCATTTGTTTGTAATCACTTTAAGTCATCCACCTACTTCTAGAGTCGTGGAAATTTGAATGTTGAGATGGAGAGAATATCTCCCTACTTTTAGAAGGGAGATTCAAGGGAGCCTAAGTTTGAATTTCAAATTCAAATGAAGATCAAACTCCTATAAAAGATGTAGAAAAAGGTCGCGGGTTACACTCTCACTTCAGCTCACTCCCCGAGGCAAAATCTTATTGTAATTCATTGTGTGTGAAGGTTACTCTATAGCCAACACCACAATACCTCATTTAGCTGTGCTTGGCAAGCTAATGAGATTGTACAAACACATATATCAATAGAAGTATACATTCATCATCTCTGTTTTGTCTGAGTCACCTACTCCAAGTCTGTCAACTTCATCAGGGCATTTCTCTGGATCTACTGAACCAAATCAAGTGTTCTATAGCTCATTGGAACCAGCTCAAAGTCTACTACAAGCATACAAAATTTCAAAGGATTCCATTAAGCCATTTGGGAGAAAATCGAGTCGAGGTGCACACTGGTATTTGTCTGCAGAGTTCCTGAAAAGTCGGGGGTGATTATAATTTTGCTAAACTTATTTCTCAGTGCATAGTTTATCAATTGAAGTGATTCCACTTGTGATTGGTAGCTTACTAAGGTACATTAATACTCCCAAAAGGAATTGTTCCAATTTTAAGTGTGCTGGACACACTGAGTAAAAGTCTGAGCAGGTATCACTACAGGAATAGAAAGTTTTGGTTGATTTTTGAAGTACAAAGTTATCTGTTTTGGATTGATCATTTCCCAAATCATTTCCAAAGTACATATATGATTTCTTTGTGTCATTTGGAAGCTAAGCAAGTGTACTAAGCATATCTGAAGGGAAAAGAGGGTAGGTGTGAAGCAGGTTTTGCAGCACCAACTGATTTCCTGAGTGCATCCATCCATCACTCTCAACAGGGATCACTACCGCGAGATTTGCATGCTTTTTCTAACTCCGATTGGGCTGGTTTCTATGACACTCATGTGTTCACTAGTGGCTTTTCGTTCATCCTTGGTAGTTCATGTATATCTTGGTTGAGCAAGAAGTAGCCTACTGTGGCCACTTCCAGTTGTGAGGCTGAGTATAGGGCAGCTTTCATAGCGAGTGTTGAGTGTGTGTGGCTCAGACACCTTATGGCTGATTTGGGTGTTGGTCAGTCTTCTGACACCACCATCTTCACTGACAGTCAGAGCGCATTAGCAGTTGCAAGGAACCCTGTGTTCCATGCTCACACTAAGCACATTGAGGTGCATTATCATTATGTCAGGGAGGGGTTCTCTACTAGGGAGATCAGCTTGGCATATGTGCCCACGCAGGAGAACATTGTAGACCTTTTCATGAAGGCTCTACCTAGGGAGAAGTTTGAAGCTTTCCGCAAAGCTTTGGGCTTACTTCCTTTTGTGGAGTGATTTCCACATAGCTTGGCACTTCCTTATACATGAGTGCCAGCTACTTGTTCACTGCATCAGTCCCAGGGGGGATTTGTTGATATATTTAGGTAGTGATGTGTGTGAACACTCTAGGACCGCCGAGGCACTTTTTTTCCTCTTTAGGAGGTTTTTTCCCCTCGGCTTGTATATATGCCTATTGCCCTAATGGGCTACTAATCTTTGTACATTCTCTAGTAATACATTGAGTATTGTGTGTTGTGCTCCAAGCTTCTTCTCCTTCCTTGTGTTGTTCGCGTGCTTCTGCAGACGTCTATCTCGAACAGTATTTGATGAAATGTCAAGCTTCTATGTAGATGCCAAAGAAGGACTGAGTCTTGAACCAAATGACAAAGAAAATGCTGAAAAAACAAGTGCAGAATCTCAGGTTTTGAGTGGACTAGATGCATCACCGAACAATAGTTCTAACTCAAATCCATGGAGTGGAAGCTACGTGGAAATTTCAGTCCAGCAAATTCATCAAATACATCCAAGAAAGGTAAAGAGAAGCTTTCTGCTGGTCATAAAACATGTGCAAGTTTTGAAGACGTTGATGGAGATTCAAGCGGTTCAGAAAAGATTCTTGATGAGGAACTTGGATTGCCCTCTTTGAAGACTCCCGGAGTAAGAAGGGCACATGCAGATGATACAAGGAGAAGTGACCCAGGACCAAGAAGATCTGGGAGGATGAGGAAATTAGTGCAACGATTGACATATGATAGTTACATGGCTTGTCATTATGCCTACATGACAAAGGTCATACAAGATGTTGAACCTTCTTGCTTTGAAGATGTAGTTGGAATTGCAGATTGGAAAAAAACTATGGATGAGGAGATGGCTGCACTTTATGGAAATGATACATGGAAGGTGGTTCCATTGCTGCAAGGAAAGAAACCCATAGGCTCTAAATGGGTTTACAAGGTAAAGCATAATGCTCATGGTAGCATAAGCAAGTATAAAGCACGATTGGTAGCGAAAGGATATGCACAGACATATGGCATTGATTATGAGGAAACATTCAGCCCTGTAGCTAAAATGTTTACTGTTAGGACACTTGTTGCATTAGCTAAAGCAAAAGGATGGACTTTGCATCAGATGGATGTGAAGAATGCTTTCCTACATGGTGAGTTACAGGAAGAAGTATATATGGACCAGCCACAAGGATATGAAGATTCAAAGCATCCAGAATATGTTTGTGGGTTGCAAAAGGCTTTGTATGGGCTGAAGCAGGCTCCACGTGCATGGCATGCAAGGATTGCTTATTACTTAACCAGCATTGGGTTTTCTATGTGTGATGCAGATCATTCACTATATGCAAGGAAGGCTGATGATGACATCACGATTGTGGCCATTTATGTTGATGACTTGATTGTAGGTGGAGATAATGAAGAAAGCATCAAAGAGGTAAAGCAACTTCTTATGCAGGAATTTGACATGAAAGATCTTGGTGTGCTGCACTATTTCTTGGGCATTGAGTTTATACATACAAAAACAGGTATATGGATGTCGCAAAAGCAATATGCCTTGAATATGCTGCAAAAGTATGGTATGGCTGGTTGTAAGCCAATTTCTATGCCATTAGATCAGAATTTGAAGTTGGATACTACATTAGGTGAAGCATTGGAAAATGCTACTATGTACAAGAAAATCGTGGGAAGTCTTATATATCTTAAAATTACAAGGCCTTATTTAAGCTATACTGTTGGACTTGAAAGTCAGTTTATGCAGGTTCCCAAGAAGCCACATTTGGATGCTCTAAGGCACACTCTATGTTATGTGAGTGCTACTTTGGATTATGCATTGTTTTATGAAGCTGGTGTAGATTTCCAGGTTCATCGATACACCGATGCAGATTAGGCTGGTAGTACTCTAGATAGAAGATCTACTAGTGGCTTTCTTTTCTCACTTGGAGGTGCAGCTATTACATGGAGCAGTAAGAAGCAACCCACTGTGGCTTTGTCGAGTACAGAGGCTGAGTATAGAGGTGCTGCAATGGAAGCATGTGAGGCATCATGGCTGGAGATGTTACTTGCAGATTTAGGAGTGGAAGTGCAAAATCCTATCACTATCTATTGTGATAATCTTAGCAGCATACAATTAGCACGTAACCCTATTTTCCATGCTAGAACAAAGCATATCGAGGTACATTATCACTTCATCAGAGAGAAGGTATTAGCAGGTGATATTGATCTTGTTTATCTGAGAAAAAATGAGCAGGTTGTTGATATTTTCACCAAAACACTTAGAGCTGAGAAGTTGAAGAAGTTTCGGGAGATGCTTCGATTACAGGATATGGCGTTGAGCTTGAGGGGGAGTATTGAGATATCAAGCTCAATATGTGATGATCCAGGATGACACGTACCAATTTCTCGTTTCTCAGACATGTATAGTGGTCATGCCGATATATGTCGGGGATACTTCATTGAGCTTTATTAGATTTATCTACCGAAAGTGACGACACATTTGTTTCTTGCCAGCTCACTGATTCGTGGACATTAGGTTTTTCCTTATGTACTTTTCTTTATATATTGCACTTGTTGTATTCTTGTTTTTAGGTCATTCTTGTACATTCCTTTTATGTAATAGAAGAAGAAGAAGAAGAAGATCATTCTTCCTTGCCTCAATCCATGTGTGTGCTTCTCCTTGAGAGTGAGAGTGTGTGTGTGAGCTCTCTTCCTTATCTCCTTCCTCGTGACAAACAGGAGGTTAGTGAAGAAGAAGAAAATCTTTCATAATCAAGAGTCCATACTACTACTAGATTACTTCCTATAAAAGAGCAATTCAGATGGGATTCAGCGGATGCACTAGCAATTTCATATATTGCTATGGGAATCAAGAGGCATATTATACCTCAAATCAGGTCATGTAGAATTGCTTGATAGGATTGGTTGGAGTTAGAGAATCTCTATCAGAGCAGAAACCCTACTAAGAAAGCTCATCTAAGTAGACAACTAGCCAACATAGGGATGAAGTTGGTGAATTAGCTCAATCACACATTTTGAAGCTTAAAGATCTAGGAGATCAATTACTCAATGTTGGAGTAAATATTTTAGATGAAGAGATGGTAAACACACTTCTAAACTTACTTCCATCTATATATCGTGCTTTTTTTACCTCTTTATCTCTCTCTACAAGAGATACATAACTTCCATTTGAAGAGCTATAGTTCTTGATACTTTAAGATGAAGATCAACAAAAGATTATGGAAGAGAATGATGAAGCTATGTTATCATCATCAAAGGGAAAGAAGAAGAAGGAGAAGAAGAGTTGGCAATTCAAGAAGGAAAGTAAGTCTTTTATTAATCCTAAGTCTTCTATTCATTTTCCTAATGCTTCCTCTACACCCAAAGAATAGTCTTCGACTACATCTGATTCAAAGAAAGGATTTGGCCATTACTGTAAGAAATCAGGTCATTTTATAGTAGAATGCAAAACAAGGATTTTCGATAAGAAGAAGAAAGCATCAGGTAATAGTGTTGAAGATTATCCAGAACCTAAATCTTCAAAGTTAGATTCATATGCATGTATTACTATTGACCAGATAGCTTTTGATCAGACAACATTAAATGCAATCTCAGATAATCCTTGGATTTTTTATTCTGGAGCTATTCAGGATATGAAAAGTTGCAAAAAGGTATTTTCTTCCCTTTCTAACCCTTCAGGTAAAAGAGTGACCATTGTAGATGGTCATTATTTAGATGTTGTTGGTGTTGGAGAAGTGAACTTAAAGCCCAGAGCAGGTGGAAATTTCACAATTTCTAATGTTCTTTATGTTCCAAATATGAAGAAGAATTCGCTCTCAATCTCTACTTTCTTGTCAGATGGTTATAAAGTTATTTTTAAGAAAGATTCATGTCAAATCCTCTCACCTTATGAGTAGCATTATGTGCTTCAAGGTGAAAACAAAAGTGGCATGTTTGTGTTATCCAAAATTATTCATGTGAATGTTGTTATGTTTACTACACCTAAAGAGAACATGAAGTTATGACATGCTAGATTTGGCCATATCAGTTACAAAACTCTCAAGAATATCAAAGATCAAGGTATCGTGGAGAGTTTTCCTACTTTTGCTTTACCAGATGATGCAAAATCATGTGAAGGATGTCTTGAAGAAAAGCTTTGCAAAGTTGCTTTCAAGAAGCATGAATATATCATGGCCACAAGGAAGTTGCAGATCATACATTCAGATGTGAATGGTCTAATGAGAACAGACTCTATTCAATGTGTCAGGTACTTTGTTATGTTTATTGATGATTTCTCAAGGTATTCATGGATTTATAGTCTTAAAGTGAAGCCATAGATTTTTCCTACTTTCAAGAAGTTCTTAGCTATGGTTGAAAATGAAAGTTAGTCAAAGATCCACATTTTGAGAAGTGATAGAAGAGGAGAGTACATGTCTAAAGACTTTAAGTCTCTTCTTGAAGACAAATGTATCTCTCATCAACTCACTATTGCGTACATGCCAGAATAGAATGGTGTTGTAGAAAGAAAGAATAGGATACTTGTTGAGATGATGCGTAGTATGATATCATTCAAAAAGCTTTCTCCCAAGTTTTGGTTTGATGCAGTATATACAACTAATCACATTCTAAATAGGTCTTCCACAAAAGCTTTGAAGATCATCAAACCTCATGAAGCTTATTATGAGAAGAAGCCTAATGTGAGTTACTTTAAAGTATTTGGTTCCCTAGCTTATATTCACATTGAGAACAAGGATCATGGTAAGCTTGATGTAAAAGCAATTAAAGCCGTCTTTATTGGTTATGCAATTGAAAGCAAAGGATACAGATTCTATGTTCGAGATATAGGTGATATCCTACTCTCACACAATGCATATATTGCAAAAAGTTAGATTTATGATAAGAAGGAAGAGATTCCTAAATTCATAAAGGAAGATGACTATGCATAATTTGGAAGAAATTCAGATTCTTATAGTATTTCATACAAAGGGGGTGATGAACCTTCTCAAACCCTAAGAGATGCAAGTGAAGGGAGAGTTACATTACCATCATCGAAACCTAGTCCATCATCAGTACTTCCAGTGAAATTCCAACTTGTGAAGTTGGAGAAGGTTCCAGAGTTCCAGAAGAAAGAGATACTAAAGAACTAGAAATGATACCACCACTTTTCAAGGATATGCCAAGTGGTTATATCAAACCTGGAAAGACAATGGTATAAGGGAATACACTAGAAGAACCAAATGTAAGACAAGGAGACAACAAGAAGACCAGGTAAATTATGCAGAACATTTTGAGATTCATAATGTTCTAGCTCTTAATTCAGTTGAAAATGAACCAGCTAGTGTTCAAGATGCACTACAAAGTGATATGATTATCACAAGTCCCAGGATTGAGTTCAAGTACAGAGATGAGTGTATCTACATAACAAAACTTAAATACTTTGAGAAATTATTAGAAAGGTTCGAGATGATAGAAAGCCTATGTAGGCACTGATGGATGTCAATGTGTTATTACAGTTAGAAGAAGATTCATAACCATTTGATGCTACATTATATAGTCAAGTAGTAGGTTGCTTGATATATCTATGTAATACACATCTAAACATTCAGTTTGTAGTTTCTCAAGTATCAAGGTTCATGGACAGCTAGCTCAAAGTTCGATGGAAATGAGTTAAGAGATATTTGCACATTAGAATTTTTGGAGATTATTGAACCATGTACCATTTTGACATTAAAGGGGGGATTTTTGGAAGCAATGCCAAAACTATCCAACAATAGTCCGAAATTGGTCAAAAGCAAAACACAACATATGTTCTTTATTGTATAACAGAAAGCGACGGGCACTTTGTCTAGACAAAAATATCCGCAAGCTGTGGGCGAGGTTTCGATACCCGTCAGCTGCAACATAAAGATCAAAAAAATTTTTGAAAAGCAAAGATAAAGCAAAAATTGGTGCCAATTATCGATCATTATTTTGTCGTTGATTTTTGCAAATCACAAGCGATAGTGCTTTATTCATGTGCTTTATCATGTGCTTTTGGATAAACTTACAAAACTATATAAAGTGGGCTTTGGATCATTGTTGAGCATCACACAAGAAATCCTCTCAAGGAGATCAAGGAGGATTCTCACACACTTGGAGGGGGTGATCAATCTTCTCAAGCTAGGAGGAGATCTTGGAGGCCATCTTGGAGAGGAGGTCTCACACTCTTGGAGGAGTTGTGGTCTACATCTTGGTCATTATCGCGAGGAGATTTTGCTAGCTTACCATCAACATTCATTGTTGATTTATTATGAGTAGCAAGTCTATTTTTGTTCTTACTTGCTAGGTCACTCGTTTTTGAGTTAGGTTGATTAGAATTTTGGTTTTCTATAAAATATTTCTAAACTATTCATGTTCTCCATATTCGCACACACACACACACACACTTCATACCTTTTAGCCACACAATATCTTGTATCTAGTTCCTATTTGTGTCTAGATATAGATATTGCTAGTTTGTATCATATACACATATTGTAATTTGACATTCATATATAATTTAGTGTAAGTGAGCCTCATAGCTTACCATTACACTTGAAATCTTGCCTATTCTCTCTATATCTCTCACTCATGTTCTTTTTGAGTATTAAGGTGTGTATGTTAATGTTGGTGTAAATTACAAGCCTACACATTTGGCTCAAAGGATGCATTGAAGTCTATACATACATGAAGAAGCATAGGAACATATGCTAGTGGTTAATTACCACTTTATCTCATTGTAAAAGTCAAATTGACTTGGAATATCTTGTAATCACCTACCAAAAGGATTCATGGAAAATTAGTTGCTTGATTGAAAGAATATCTCCAAGCATTTAGGAGCTTGATCATAGGGAGCCAAAAGTTTGAATTTGAATTCAAATGTTTAGTCATCTCTTATAAAAATGGATATGAAAAGTCGCAGGTAAGAGTGAGCACTCCCGAGCCTAGCATTACTGATTTTTGAGTGTGTGTGAGGTCTACACTCAAGCCCACACCTCTCTACACCATTTTGCATTGATGTTCATGCAAATGGAGTTGTATACAAATGTTCATTAATACATACATTCATATTGTCCATCTCTGTATTCTCTGTTAGTCTACTCAAAAGTCTGTCAACTTGTCAAGGGCATATCTCAGTCAATTCTTCACCAAATTCAATGATTCAAAGCTTGTTGGATTCAGCCATTTTGGAGAAATCTGTGTCCAGGTGAACTCTGGTCTATTTCTGCTACAGTCCTTAAAAGTCGAGGGTATAACTTAACTTGCTAAATTGATTTCTCTTAGCATAGTTTATCATTTTACATCATTCCACTTGGAATAGGTAGCTTACTAAGGTAATTAGATACCCCTAAAAGGAATTTTTCCAATTCCTACTGTGCTGGTCATACTGAACAAAATACCCAACAGGTGTCAAGACATAAATAGAAGGTTTTCTTAAGTTTGTGACTTCCAAAGTTATCTGTTTTGATTCAATCATTGCACACATAATTTCCAAAGGACATAGGACATTTTATGGTATCATTGGAAAGCTAAGGAGTTTTAGTTATCAACTCTGAAGCAAAGGAGGGCTGGTACAAAGCAGGTTTAGCAGTAGCTACTTAGTCTCTTGGAGTATCCATCCATCATTCCCAACAGTGGTATCAGAGCAAACTAAGGTAAAATGGGAGATGGTTTTCCTTCATTTATTGACAAATTGGACAGGAACAACTATCAAGCATGGTCTCTAAGGATGAAGACCTACTTACAAGGAAGGAGTCTCTATGGGTATATCTCAAGAGATGAGGAATTTCCCTCATTCAAAGCAAGAGGATTACCAACCAAGGAAGAACATGAAAAGCTCAACACATGGTGTGCTAAGGATGCATTGGCAAGGTCTTATTTACTCAACTCTATATCTGATTTTCTTTTGCCACATATTAGAAATTGTAAGATATCCCAAGAGACTTGGGAAACCTTGTCATCATATTTTTCCTCCAACACAAGGGCTAGGAAAAATCAGTTGTGGATTGAATTCACAACACTAAGGAAGCAACCTAAGCAAGTTGTTTCAGAATTTGTGACCAAGATTAAAGATGTAGCAGATCAGTTAGCAAGCATAGGAGAAGAGATTGAAGAAGAACAGATTGTAAGGCAAGTGATCAATGGGATCAAGGCTGATGACAAATGGGAAAGCTTCACCACAGCTATGGATCTTTACACGGACATGCACACTCCAGATCTTACAACTCTCATGGGACAATTGTTTACTCATGAAGAAAAGCTCAACAAAAATGGAGATACATCCAAAGGTAATAGCTCTTCTGCCCTCTATACTGATAAGAAGTCTAAAGATAAAGGCAAAAGCAAGAAGATGGAAGATGAAGGTTCTACCTCCCAAGCCAACTATGCAGGGAGAGGTAGATCATCAAGAGGAAGGGGCAGAGGAGGTAAGCCAGGTAGGGGGAGATCTTATAACTCCTCACCATGCAACATTTGTGGTTTATCAAATCATACTATAGATGAGTGTTTCAGGAATTACAAGAATCAGAGAGGAAGAGGATACCAAAGAGGTGGCTACTCACAGTCAAGAGGCAGATTCAACCATCACCAAGGCTACAACAACAACTACAACAACAACTACAACAATAATTATAATGGCAACTACCAAGGAGGATTCAAATCCAGGAAGGATTACAACAACTACACAGAGGAGCAAGATGACTCTCTTCTAATCATGAACATGACTTTAAAGTCAGGTACAAATGATGACCACCTATTCTACATTGACTTAGGATGTTCAAATCATGTGGCTGGCAATGTAGCATTACTCTCTGATCTTGAGGAACCAAAAGGTAAGCATCAAGTCCAAACACATGATGACACAAAGCATTCTGTAGTTAAAGTTGGAAATGTTAAGACTTGTGATGGAAATCAGAATTTGTTGAGCAGGGTACTCTATGTACCAACCATTACCAAAACTTGGACCAAGACATGGGTTCAAGAGGATTGCTAAAGGAGAAAAATCAGGTAGACTTTTCACTTTTGAGTTGGAAGATACAAAGAATATTGCACTATACAATTATAAAGATCAAAAACTTTCAAAGCTTGAGATTTGGCACAAAAGGTTAGGGCACATAGGAGAAAGAACCTTGAAACAAATGTGCAGGAATCAATGTGTGCTTGGGATACCTAATGTATCCAAGCAACATATGATTTATAAGTGTGGTGCTTGTCAATTTGGGAAGTCTCACAGGTTACCCTTCTCAAAGAAAGGATACATGCATGAAGACTACCTAGAGCTTGTACACATAGATGTATGGGGACCATGCAAAGACCCCTCAGTCTCAGGATCAAGGTACTATGTGTCTTTCATTGATAATTATAGCAGATGGACTGTATTATACTTCATGAAGCACAAGGATGACGTATTTAATTGCTTTAAAAAGTATCTTGCATTTAGTTGAAAATCAGATAGGAAGGAATTTGAAGAGCTAAGTTCAGATGGAGGAGGTGAGTACTTCTCCAATGAATTTGAAGACTTCTTGCAGGACAGAGGCATCAAAAGAGAGATAACCACAAGGTATTCTCCTGAATAGAATGGGGTAACTGAGAGAAGAAATAGATTAATTATTGAGACAGCTAGATCTATGCTTAATGAGAAAAAGTTACCTAACTATCTATGGGCAGAGAGTGTTTCTACTGCCACTTACCTCATAAACAGGTTACCATCTAAGTCTCTTGATGGCATGACACCCTATGAAGCATGGCATGGTAAGAGACCTTCACTTGACAATTACAAAATATTTGGATGTGTAGCATATGTACACATTCCTTCTCAGATAAGAGGTAAGCTAGACCCAAAGGCTGAAAATGCATCTTTATTGGGTATGATTTAAATAAAAAAGGTTACAGGTTTTATAATCCTATCAATAAAGGATTTATGGTAAGCAGAGATGTTGTCTTTGATGAAAATGATTCTTGGTATGAGAATGAATGCAGAAAGGTCAAATTACCCTATGATTTGGAAGAGGAATTTCCAAGTCTTACAAAGGAGGAACCTACTCAGAATGAAGCCTCAAGTTCAGATGATGAAGACACTATCAATCTTGAAGAATTCAAAGCATGGAAGTCCAAAGGCAAAATGAAGATGAAGAAGCTTGAAGATATACTTGAATCCTCGACTCAACCATTTAGAATATCGCAAAGAGAAAGCAAGAAACCTACCAGATATGGGTATGATACATCTCTTGTTACTAAACATTCTGTTTATCTTGCCAAAGATTTGTCAAATGAAGAACCAGGATCATATGAAGAAGCAATAACCAAATCAGAATGGAAAGAAGCTATGGATGAGGAGATTGATGCTCTCAAAGAGAGTGATACATGGGAGTTAGTACCTAAGAAGGACTCAATGAAGGTAATAGGATCCAGATGGATCTATAAGCTTAAAAGAAATTTTGATGGCACAATCAATAGGTACAAAGCCAGATTGGTAGCCAAGGGTTTTGTACAAACCCAAGGCATTGACTATGAGGAGACATTCTCACTTGTGGCCAAGATGCCAACCATCAGAGTGTTGGTAAGTGTGGCTGCATCAAAAAATTGGAATATGTACCAATTGGATGTCAAGAATGCTTTCTTGAATGGATGGATTTTAGAGGAGGTATATATGTCACAACCTCCTGGCTATGAGGACCCCAAGAAGGTAACATATGTTTGCAAATTAAAAAAGGCTTTATATGGATTGAAGCAGGCACCTAGGGCATGGAATTACAGGTTAACCACATACCTCCAAGACCAAGGATTTGTCATGAGCAAGGCAAATACTTCTCTGTTCATTAAGAGAAGTAATTCAGAGGTAATATACCTTTGTGTTTATGTTGATGACATCATCATTACAGGTAATGATGTCAATGGAATGAGATATATCAAAAGTCAAATGATGAAGGAGTTCAAGATCAATGATCTTGGTCTATTGAAATATTTTTTGGGACTTGAATTAGTCTACACTAATTCAAGGATATATATTACTCAGAAAAAGTATATACAGGATATGTTGAAGAAGTTTCACTTGCAGGATTCTTGTTGGAACTCAAGGTCAAGCATAAAACATGGAAGCACATCAAAGAAGTGGACATAGAAGAAGAGGGAGCAAGTAGGGAGCTCCAAGAAGTGTATGTCAAATTTTCAGAAGAATCCCCTACAAAAATAGTGATTTTCATCACTAAAAACCATTGTAAATACCATTATCTATTTTTATAACTCCATTTTGTTCAAGCCGAGGAGTCCTTGAGCTTGAGGAGTATTAGAAGTACCATCGTACCAATTTTCATAATTTTTAGACTTCGTTTGAGCCCTCAAATAAGCCTTGGAACCTAATTTTTAACTAGGCCAGACACTAGGTCTGGACAAGGCCAAAACTAGTCAAAAAACTATAAAAAGAGCTAGAGAGCTCATTTTTGAGGTTAGCTTGTTAGAGAATAGAGCTTTTGTAAGAGAAATCTTTGGCAATTGAAGCTTTCCATTGTTCCTCTCTTTGATCTTACCTTGTGCACGCGTGTGTGTATGTGTGTGCATGTTTGTGTGCTTTCACTCACGCACTTGTGCCTTCACTTGCTCGTGGTCTTCATACCGGTCCTCACGTCTCCGCGGATTGACAAGTAAAGGAGGTGGTGCTTACGCTTGAGCTACACCAAATTTTGGCGCCGTTGCCGGGGAGAGAGCTTTGAGGACGAGCGTTGTGATGGTAAGATCGTAGATTTGCGACGTTGGAAGGTAAAAAAAACTGTCATTTTTGTTCATTTTCTGATTTTTCTTCTTCATCTTCTTCATCATCATCATCTCCACCTTCTTCCATCTTCTTCTTCATAGAAATTTCTTGTTTTTTAGTGCATTTTCACCATTTTCATACCATTTTTCGTGCATTATTGTGTGGGAAGGAGTTAGGAAGTGCAAGGGAGAACAAGCGCCTGTGTTTTTCATGATTTTCTACTCATACGGAGCTCGCCATTGCTCGGCGCTCAAAAATTTGAAGTTCCCGCCAAAAAACGCGATTCTGTGAAAATTCAAATTTTTTTGAAAATCACGATTTTTTGTTTCCCGCCTAAAAGCTTGCTGAAAGAATCACGATTCTGTGGTCATTCTCAGAATCGCGATTCTGTGGTTGTGCTCAAAATCGGGATTCTCACAAATCACGATTTTCAGCCAAAAACACGATTATGTGAGAACAGGATTCTCTAAAACACAATTTTGTGAAAACACGATTCTCTGAGACAAAATCACGATTTTCATGTCAAAAAACACGATTCTGAGAACCACGATTTTGTGAAAAACACGATTTTGCGAAAACACGATTCTCTGATACAAAATCACGATTTTCATGTCAAAAAACACGATTCTGAGAACCATGATTTTGTGAAAAACACGATTTTGTGAATCACGATTCTCTGAGACAAAATGACGATTCTCTAGAACATAATTCTGTGAAAACATGATTTTGTGAATCAGGATTCTGTGAACCACGATTCTGTGAAAACACGATTCTCTGAGACAAAATCGCAATTCTCTAAAACACGATTCTGTGCTCAAAATCACGATTTTCAAAAAACACGATTCTGTGCTTGTACTCAAAATCGCGATTCTCTAAATTTTGAAAACCACGATTCTCTAAGACAAAATCGCAATTCTCTAGAACACGATTCTGTGAAGACACGATTTTGTGAATCACGATCCTGTGAACCACGATTCTCTGAAACACGATTCTGTGCTCAAAATTGCGATTCTTTGACTTCACAGCATCGCGATTCTCTGATTTCACACAATCGCGATTCCCTGATTTCACAAAATCGCGATTTTCTCCAAAAGGTCCTGTTTGCCTATTTTGACCCCCAGGAACCTGATTTGACATAACTTTTTCATCCAAAGTCCATTTTTTGAGCTCTTTATTTTGAAGTTGACCCTCCAGTGGGACTAGGAAACCAAGGGGGCTCCAAGGGATTTTGAGCAATACAAAGGGGAATTTTGGGACTAGAAGACAAAGCTTATGAACCTGAGGTCTGGTAGAAACCTAAGCAAGGATAAACAAAGCATTAGATCTTCTAAGGCTAGTGTCAACCATACAGCTAAGTCTTGGGCACAACAACTAAGTGGTCATTCTTACAGACTAAGTTCAGACACAAGTGATTCAGAAATGTCTTTTAGCATGGGGAAACCTGTAGGTGGCTCAAGAACCGATTATTTACAAACACCAGAAGGTCGCTATAAGACACAGTTGGAATATATTCGGACCAACCGATTAGGTGCTCGCATCTATGAGGATGGCCTGAGGCGATCAGTGGTCCAACTCAAAAATCCAGATCAACCCTTTGGACTTGAACACCCGGTGGTCAAGTTCAAAGAGGGTTCATACATTGATAAGGAAGGAACCACGTATGTGGTCACCAACCTACCAGATAGGATTGATGAGTTTAGAAATGTCATTCCTGAGAATGAAATAGGAGACCTAGAACAAGGAAATGTAGGACAAGGACCCTAGACTCCTAGAGGTAAGTCAGTTTTGACCCGAGTGATCACTCCAGATTGGATCCCTCAAGACAACAAAAGCATAGAACTATTCTTGAATAGAGAAACAGAGGAAGCCTTTTGGAGATTCAAGCCAGATCAACCTAGCCAATTGGGCATAGTCATCATCTACGAGTTCAAGGATCCAGAGACACCAGGAAAAGTGGTCTACCTGGATAACACATTAGAGAAAATTTTCTTGGTAACAGAACATGATAGACATGCATATACTTGGAAGAGTGAATTGATTTTCCCTCCACCAAGATCCAATGTTTCCCATGGCCTCCAAGGAGTAGGATCATCCCACACTCATGAAGCCCAGAGAGAAAGAACTAGAGAGAGACCTGAGGTAAGTTTTGCACACACCGTGGGTAGGAATAGGTCAAGATTTGAAAATGAAAGACCTGAAAGAGAGAGACATCAAGCACATAGGCAACAAAGAGATGAACAGGATTTTCCATTGCCTAGACCCCGAGAGCACCCAAGAACCCTTAGACCCACTCAAGTGATCAAGGCAATGAAGAATTATTGTGACGGTGTCGGGAAGATTTACATCTTCCAGTTGATAACCAGAAGAAATAAAAGCAACTTAATTGGTGAATTCTAAACCTCTTTTTCACTGTTGATCAGTTGTTTTGGATTGAATTAACTACTTTTGAAGTATTTGCAGGTACAAGAAATGATGAAGAATATGTGTTCATATTATGGTTACCCTAATTACTCATTTAATGAGTGTTTTAAATTGATACATATAAGACATGTGAGTATATACCCCTAGGGTTTTCCTAAGTTTATATAAGTTAAGTCAGTAGGATTAATCCAAAGGATCTTAAAATGATTCCATTGGGTTAATGTTAAGGGTTTAGATGATTTATCATGGGTTAGAGATAGGGTTTAGAAGGGTTTTCATGAGTTTCTGATGGGTTTTAAGTAGGGTTTTTAGGGTTTTAGAATGTTTCAAGGGTTAAAATAATTAATATTTAAGGAAATTAATCTATAACTAAACATTGGTTCAATAATAAAAATTAAAATATGGTTCAATTAATTATTTAATCATGTATGTGCAATTAAGTCCTAAGGTTTGATTTAATTAAAACTTAAATTAAGGTTAATTTAAATGATTTATTTAATTAAGAAAATTAAGGTAATAGAATAAAAATAATAATTGAAGTGGATAATTAATGAGCGGTGTATGTGAGTGCTGTTTAAAGTGTGGTGTGGGTTAAGTGTGTAACTAAAGTGGTTAAAGTGAATAGTTTCAAAGTGTGGTAGTTGTGAGTGCAAGTTAAAAGAGTGGTAGAAAAAAAATATGCATTTAAAGTGTAAAAAAGGTGTGTACAAAGAGTGGTGAGTGTGAGGGTAATTAAAAGAGAGGTTGTGTGAGAAAAGTTAATTAAAGTGTGGTGAATGTTAATGGGGAAAAGTGAGGATGAGGAAATAAAGTAAAATCAAAGAAATGGTTTACAAATGAGTTGTGTGTGTATATATATGAGTATGCTGTGCTAGTTTCTTCTAATGTTTCTTGCAGGTACTCATTCTCCTTTGTCTTCTTTTCATCTATTCCTTGGTCATTTTCATTATGCTTAGTTTAGCTAGTTATCTATTCCGGTGGAGAGAAAACGATGTAGGCGTTGCTATTAACTCTGCAGTAGTATAGAGAGAGAGTCTGTTGAGCGTTATGTGCCTTTTACAGGTCTGTGTGCTGTCCCTTCAATGGCAGATTCGCGACCTGGATGGCCATATCGTGATTCTTCTATGCTTCATCACTATACTATACTCTCAACTTCTGATGGTTTAATCTCTGGCATTCTTCCCTGGGTAATGTGTGTGTGTATGTGATGTGTATGTGTGATGTGATGTATGTGTGTGAAGTATATATGTGATGTGTATGTGTTATGTGTGATGTGTGTATGTGTTATATGTATGTGTGTGTGTGTGAAGTATATATGTGATGTGTATGTGTTATGTGTAATGTGTGTGTATGTGCGTGTGATGTGTGTGTGTATGTGATGTGTATGTGTGATGTGATGTATGTGTGTGAAGTATATATGTGATGTGTATATGTTATGTGTGATGTGTGTATGTGTTATGTGTATGTGTGTGTGATGTATGTGTGTGAGAGAATCTCTCCCTCCCCTCCTCTGCTGCAGCGCGACAGCGCGCACAGAGAAGGAGAGAGAGAGAGAGAGAGAGAGTTAGGAGAGACTCTCCCTCCCCTCCTCTGTCAGGGCGGCAGCGCGCAGACAGAGAAGGAGAGAGAGAGAGGAGAGAGAACGGTAGAAAGGAAAAGAGAGAGAGAGAGAGAGAGAGAGAGAGAGAGAGAGAGAGAGAGAGAGAGAGAGAGAGAGAGAGAGAGAGAGAGAGAGAGAGAGATAGGCAGGCAGAGAGAGGACGGGAAAGAAGAGAGAGAGAGAGAGAGAGAGAGAGAGAGAGAGAGAGAGAGAGAGAAAGAGAGAGAGATAGGCAGACAGAGAGAGGACGGGAAAGAGAGAGAAAGACAAAGATCGGCACAGAGAGAGAGAGAGAGAGAGAGAGTCAGAGAGAGAGAGAAAGAGAGTGAGTTAGAGAGAGATAGAGAGTAAGAGGGTCTATATTATGTTAATTTAAATTTATTTATTTGTTTGTAGATCAATAAATGATTAAAATTCATTATATGTATTTTTCATATTAAGTGTTTTGATATTAGGTATTTAGCTTATGCATGAAGATATATACATCTATGCATATAAGTATCGAATTATGTTAGAGTATAGTCATGAATGATAATGAATGTTCATGAAAATGAATATACATCAGTACATATGCATAATAGTGTATAATTATGAGTTAATTTCAACATGCATTGGCATATAAGTGTGTGCATGATTAGTATGCATATTTATATTAAAGACTATGTATATTAAATATGTGTCATAGTATGCATTATATGCATGTGAGATGTATGCATGTATGTATGACTGTGAGTAAGAGTGCATGTGTGCATGAGAGCATACATGTGAGTGATATGTGCATGAGCATGTGAATGAATGCATTTGTATGAGCTAATGAATGTGTGTATGCATGTTAGTTCATATTAATTAATGATACTACATTTGCATGAGTAAATGTATTCCAAAAGGAGTGATGTATTTGAATGGTTATATGTATTTAGAAGTGCATGAAAGTATGTTAGCATGTGTATGCTTTAATGTATGTAAAGTATGGGTTTATGTTCTTATTGATTTCTTGTAATATTACTAATACAGAATGTTTCTTGCAGAAACATTGAAGATTACAATCAATTAAAGTGAAGTGAAGACAATTGAAGTGAAGCGGCAGCCTAAAGATCCATTTAAATCTTATTTCTCATTTAGTCAACTATCCAATTGACTAAACATTTATCCAATTGTTTAGGCCTTCCAGTTGTATTAGATTTATTGATTAGAACCATTAGCATATCAATTAATTCATTCAAACAGTTTAGCATCATATTGTTTCATTAATTTTCCATTACTTTCCTTGATGTCTTCTAAGTTAGTTCATGAGTCTGAGCACAGTACTATTGAAAATATTGAAAATGTTCCGCCAACTCTAGACAGACCAAAACCCTCTAGCTTACCTGAAAGTTTAGTAGAAGAAACCATTATGGAAGTTTCAATCTCATATCAGGAAGCTGTTGCTATGTACGAGGCTGCCCGTCCTTACGGTCCATAGCTAGTTAAAACTATTTACTTTTGGTAAGAAACTTTAGTTTCAGTCATAGAATTAGGTAATTTATATTGTTTTGTCATTAGAACCCTTATTTCCTTAAGCCTGAGTCCGCTACAGACACCCTGCGTGTGCCGAACGATTTAGGCGGATGACTTGATCCACCATCCGAGCATCTCTCACGACCCGACATTGGTGAACCCGACGTGAACAAACGGCCTTGCAGCTCAGGTATAAATTTTAAATTTTGCATTGCATATACATTCATACGATTTTACATCAGTGCAGCTGCGTCTTCATCCCTGGAAGCTGTGGCATTTACGTGAGCTTGCAATCTTCTTGGTGTCGAGGGCTGGTCTGGTGACCTGAGCGCCTCCACGAAGATTGGCAAGTAGGAGAACCTCGTCGCGCCACCCCTTTCATCAACAATTGAAGCACAAAACGTTAGCACCCATTTTAGCAAACTATGTATTTAGGTTTTGATTCAAATCAATAAATGTATTGAATTTCACAGAAAGCACTGTTTGAGCCTCATCTTCGAGCAGTTGGTATAATTTCTTTACCCTTACATTCTTGGTTGCAAAATTTTATTTAAGGTTAAATTATTGGTATAGATTAAAGGCAACTGTTTGTTAATCATAGGTTAAGCGTTAATCATAGCTTTACTTAAAGCATATTGGCATAGTATAAACTTATCAAACTGGACTCTAACGGAATTTCAGAATTAGTAGCTGAACATAAGGAAAGAGTAACAAAGAAGTTCAGGATATAGTTAGAATTGTTCCAGCTAGGTCAAAACAAACTTCAAAAATGGACGAGCTATTTCAAACTATGATGCACGAGACGCAAGGACAAAAAGTAGTTGAAACGTTATTAAAGGATAAAGGGAAATTTACTGGTATGAATGTTACAAATTATTTAGACACGTTTGAGGAATTAGCTAAGTTACACGGTTTACCTGAAACAAAGTGGAAATCCTATCTTGGACGTCTGGCCATAGGTACTGTAAAAGGTATTATGGATATACATGACAATAAGGAATGGGATGAGTTTAGAAAAGAGTTGCATAAGGAATTCTACTTAGAAGACTACAGTCAACATAGTAGAGAAGGATTTATGAAATGGATTAGTTCTCCTAAGCCTCACATTTCTTTAACTCAACTCCATGGCGAATTTATGAAAAGATTCTCTCAATTACCTGAACAGGATAGAGTTGCCCTTACCCCAAATATCATTTTATATTTCCTTAAAATCTTGACTCCAGATATAAGGGTAGAGGTTGAGCGTAGGCTTGAAGAACCGGGGAAGAAATATGGGCTTACAGATGACTGGGGTGTAGTGAAAACTGTAGTTGAGGCGGTTGCTCACATGATCCAACGTAAAACACTCCTTTATGATTCGATGTCTCAACCATCGTCCATTTTTCCTCCAATTCAGGCAACTAGGAATACACATATAGATTCAAAAGTTGAGCCTACAACATCCACATCTAGAGTACCAACCGAGTTACAATTTGAGATTTTGTTTAACAAGTTGGACAATATGATGCATATGCACGAGAATATGTCTAAAGAGGTAGCGGCTTTGCAGAATGTGGTGTATGCTTTAAACCTTCAAGATAAACCTGCAATGCAAGCTCATCCGACTATTTATCCTCAACCAGTAAATGCTCCAAATCCACCATTAGTAGCTCCGAATCATCCATTATTACCTCCTAATCCACCTTTTATACCTCCTAATCCTCCAGTTGTACCCCAACCAATTCCTCAACCGATTCCTCAAGCATTTAACCAAAGAAATTTCAATGAAAGGAGAAATGCCAATGTGAGGAGATGTATCTGGTGCGATGCCACAGATCATTTGACTTACACATGTGAAGCATTGAAAGATGCGAAAGAGAAAAGACTTGTAATTGATATTGACAAGCGATTGTGCAACTATAGAACACATTTATCCTTAGCTGCCAATTGGGGAAAGGGAGGGATGCAGAAGCTGTATGAAAACCTTTCTGAGTCTTCGAAATCTGCTTCTGCTGTTAAACTAGAATATGTTGATAGTGACTCTGATTCCGAACAAACAAGGGAAACGAGGAACTACTCAATTGAAGCTTTGATAAAGGCGAGAGATGATATTATGCAGAAAACTACGTGGAACTCTCCTGTCGATCAATTCTCGATATATTCGCATATTGCGAATGTTGAAGAGAAAAGAAAGAGGGATGATGAGCAAGATACAAATGATTCAGGTAGACGAATGACTAGAAGTAAGATGAGAGATGAGCCGAAGCCTAAGAAAGTTCAATTTGAACAAGGCGAAAGTTCTAAAACAAATGAGGAGCGAAGAAAAGAAATTAGGGAGGGTAAACAACCTGTGTTTAGTGAGCCAATTCAAACATCAGACAAAGTAGAGCAAATTCCTAGAACTGAAACAAAACCTGAAGAGAAACCAGAAAAGAAACCAAAACGAGTACCGAAAGCTATTCTTATTTCTGAACTTGAACAAAAAGTTGATTCGAAAGAAATATTGTATGACATCTTATTAAAAAGTGCAGTAACAATGACTTTAGAACAAATCTTCTCAATAGCAAAAATTGAATTTAAGGAAAATTTTATTAAACTAATTAAAAGGAAGAGATTCCCTCTGTCACAAGAGGTAGAGATGCAAGATGTTGCCGATGTAACTCACTTGATTCATGAATCTCTTTCTTTAGACTCAGAGGATGAAGAAGATAATACCTATAATGTGAACAAAAATTTCTTAGGCCGATTGTACCAGATGACGAAACAAAAAACTCAGAGAGTGATTTTAGAAAAAGTTTTTGGGCGAGAGGCACACCGGAGATTAAAGTTAACTTAGGAGATCAAAAGAGATCATATTCTGCTTTAGCCCTAATTGACTCTGGGTCTGAAATCAATGTGATTTCGAAAGGATTATATGATAAGTTTAAATGGCCTATTGATAAAAATCATGGCTGGATAATGCGAACCGCGGACAATGGTTGTGGATCACTCCTAGGAGCATGTGCCAACATACCTCTAATGATAGGTGGAATCTCTGAGACATTCCACTTTTTCATTCAGGACAACTGCTCTTATGAAATTATCTTAGGTCAACCATTTATATGTGAAGCCAGAATGGAGACTAAAGTAATAGATGACGGCTCAGCATACGCAAGAATTAGATCTAAAGATGATCTACAATCGCTCCAAGTTATGATAGTCAGCCCAAACCATGTACGAAATAGGGAGCAAATTAGGAAGACGCCCATCCGTTCTCATGAAAAGATACGTGAAGATCATATGCCTCTTCGTGAGTTTGGAACTTATTATGATCAAAATTTTGCCTAGATGCCACTGTTGAGCGAGACAACGGTGGTTCTTGGTTTGATGTCTCGCACCCATCTGTAGATACTTTAGATAGTTTTTCTTTATATTTCCCTTCATCATATTTGCAATTCAGTCATTATAAACAAATTCCTAAAAAAATTATAAAACATTATGAAAAGTTTTATAAAGAGAAAGGATTCATTTCATCTGATGAACACATTGAAACCGTTGTCGTAGAGATTCTCATCTCTACTCTCGCTTCTACTTGTATCAAATCCGAATGTTTTTTGGAACAAAAGCACACGATATGATTAGTGGATATCACAGAAATATGCTCTCCAAAAGTCTTTAATACAAATACCACAAAGTCAAAAGTGCTTCTTTTTGGGTTACAATACAGTTTATCAAGATGGAAGTTTTATGATTCAACATAAAAATACATTTATTGGGCCCATTTAATTTGGGACAATGAAAGAAGCAAGAGGGCCGTCTTAGTTTTGTCAAATAACATGATTAAATGATTTTATATGATCACAAAATGTGCTTAAAATCATGCGCAAGGCTTAAAAGTGGGAGTCGACAATGAATGTCTTTTGTTCATCCTTAAAAATAGGGATTAAAAGTTGCTACAAAGAAAGGTAAACATTATATGATGGAGTGAGACGGGCAATTATCGGAGGGTAGTTTTCTTCGAGATCGAAACTTTTGTGAAAAAGGAGGGGCACAAGAAGTTGAAGGGGTCCGTCCACTGACGATCTGGAGGTTCTACCGCTGAAAGAAAAGGAAGCGATCAGCAGAAGAGGGAGGCAGATTTGAATAGTGGAGATGGGGAAAGGAGGAATGATCAGTCCAGGGCGCAGTTCTCATGGGGTCAGAAATTGAGGAATTTTGCAGTCCAATTTTTTGTTTATGCAATCTATATATGTTTGTGTTCGCGAATGTGTAGAGCTGATTACTGAGATTATTAGAGGGGAGAGCGCTGCTGTACAGAGGGGGTGTCGCTCAACATGGCTGCATAGGCGGCTGGCTGGCTGGGGGACAGGCCTTCGAGGAGGGGAAGAAAAGGTTTTCCCTTTCGACTCCTAAGGAGAGAAGGAGCCAGGAGGTTCGCGTGGTCTCATGGAGGGATATAATTTTTGATCCTGCTGCATCAGAAGGAAGAATAGGCTTGTTGAGATGAATGGCTTTAGGGGAATGGAGGCAATTCACCGTCGAGGGAAATCTTGGCAACCACGTGATGTGTAGAAGGAAAAATATATGCTGATGAAAGATCATGGAGAATAAAGAGGCGCGCAGCTATTCATGATATAAATGGAGATTAGCGCAACAATTCGACGTCAAGTCTGCTCATGCTGTAGAAGGTGAATGAATAATAGACAAGGTAGATGCCTATATTCTACAACTTGGCACAGAGAAGAGTATCAGAAATAAGTTGGATTTGAAGAAGATATTCTTGGATGAAACTTCCTTGAAGAATGAAGGCTAAAGTGATCTCCGTGGGTTGGATCGGTTGCTGCAGTGGTTTCCATAGGGCACGAAATCTGTTCATGGAGCGTTGAAGTTATGAAGGAGGTCTGGAGCGAGCGGCTCTGCCTCTTGGATTGATGTGTTCTTCTCAGATTTCTCTTCGATGACATAGACATTCAGTCATGAAGACATGATCTCTGACAAAGCTCTAGATATACGAAATTACCCATCTCTAACAGAAAGCAATTGATGAATTTATCTGACGTAAGTTGAAGGATATTTTTTCTGGAACTGCGCTACCCTGATCTGAATATGTGCTGTTGTGAGAAGGCCAACTTCAAGGTACATCCATCTGAATATGTATAAGTTAACATAGTTGACAGAACGTTTTATTATCTCCTATGCTATGACTGTTCTATATAAATGTACGGATGAAGGCATAGACGATTGTTTTATGCGCTTTCGATGATTTGATGGGTGGTTCGTCTGAGTATTGTCCCACTCAGTGACACAAGGCTAATGTTAGTCATCATATCAAAGTTTTCCTACACCGATTCCTTCGTGAATATGAATTGGGTTGTCGTTAGTGAATAGCAGAAGTCCGTGTTTGGAATCTATGGTTTATCAATAATCATATATCTGGAGCATGAACTGGAAGCAGAAGGATTTCGCTGCACTCTTTATGTGCTGTAAAGAGAGTATACCGTATCTGTCACACAACATGTAGCTCAACCACGATTTTCGCAGTACTATTTTCAGGGATTCCAGAATATCTTGCATTTGTTAACATTCAATCCTGACAGTTTTATTCTGGTTATAGATATCACATGTCTATTATTTGTTAAATTGTGTTTTCATTTATATCTATAACGGGAAGTGCTGATATGAGAACATGTTGTTTCTTCTTGAGTGTGTTTATTACAGAAAGTGATGACCATCGATAGGTTTTGTTTAGCTTGTGCATCTTGTCGTTTTAAATTTTGCGTGAGTTCTTGTAGTATCTGAAAACAAATACATAAAGTTAATATATAACAAGTGTGGATGAATTCAAATGAAACATAACGAAATCAAAGTTTGTTGGAACACGTCATTGACTTATCGGTACATTCATTATTGCGTTATCCCGAGCTCATTTGTTGACAATTATACTTCTATGTCATGACATAAAACATTGAATATTCTAATATCATTGATAAATAGTTTGGTTATATGTGATTGAATTTCCTTCTATCCTTGCAATCGGAATTTAAACATACAAGGAAATCGGGTACTAATGTTCTTCTGAGATTGTGCGATTACTTGAGGTATTTAACAAACATCTTGATTTTATATTGGCTCTTTTGAGTCATCATTTACCTGAGGTTGCTCTAAGCACTCGGCGTGCACCGTATTTCGAGCGGTTGGCTTGATCCACCAACCGTGACTTTCGCGCCGACATTGGTGAACCGGACGTGAACAAACGGCGTTGCAGCTCAGGTACATGTTTCTGGACTTTTTTCTCAAATTAATGCCAAGTAATGTATGTTTGATGTATGTATAACCTCATAGCTTGTTTTTCGTTTATGTGGTGCTTCTTTGATATTCAACTGTGAGTTATGGGCAAAAAGCAGCGTACAAACATGAAAAATATACATCAATGTAAAGAATCTTTTGAAATTAATTTACAAGAGCATAATTCAACGAGTATTGTTATTGATGAAGCATATGTGAACGCATTGATAGATCAACATTTGAGAAAATGGGAAGATAAATTCATAGAAAGGGAAAACAAGGCCAATGAAGCTCTACAAAAGACATTTAGAATGATTTTGACTTTAAATGATACGCTTAAAGCTATGCCAGAGACTTTACAAGTATTAAGAACTAGTCTTAGAACTTGGAAAGAGGAAATGAATGCTGAGTTTCAAGAAATGAACCAGAAGTATGAGATATTATCTAAACAAATACAAGATTTAGAGCTAGCTAAATGTGAGCATGAAAAGGAGGGAATGAGCCAAAGTTTGTTTATAGATCCTTCATCTATAACACATGCTCATGATTTTAGTAAATCTAGTTGTAGACATTCATTAAGACCATCAAATAGGACTCGAATGAGACCTTTGCAGTGTTTTTGGTGCGATCAATATGGCCATGCATTTTGGAATTGCAGGTCGTATGAAGATGCACGAAAACGGAAACTAGTGGTTGAATTTGAAAGGAAAATTTGTAATTATCAGGATCGATGACCTTTAAAATTAAATCTAGGAAGGGGTGGAATGAAAGAACTATTTAAGGAGATTCAAACTAAACCTAATCCATGTGAAAGAAAAAAGTATGGAAGCCTATCATACATATGAACATTCAAACAAAAGAAGAAATAAGAGAGAGGACATCAAACCAAAAACAAAAACTAAAAGAAGAAGATCAAAAATCGATTATAGAAGAGCAATTGGAAATTGATCTAGGTGATTTTGAGCATGAAATACAAGTAGGAGCAAGGAAACTTAATAATGTACAGATTTCACTTGATCCAATGCTCCTTTCTAATGAGAATTTGTTTGATCAAGTCAAGCTTAAACAACTTCAAACTCAATTTCACAAACATGAATATAATCAATTTAAAGAAGAAGGAATTAAACAAGAAGAGACCAAACAAAGTATTATGAATCAAAACAAACAAACAAATGAAATAGACAAGCAACTTCTTGATCATATAATTAAACAAATCGAAAACAAAATGAATATAAATTCACAACAATCAAAACCTTTAAAACTTAACAAGAAAACTAAGAATGTACCATTGAAGAAAATAGAAGAAATGATTAAATTAAGAAATGATTAAACTAAGAAATGATTAATATATTTGACAAGAATAGATGAATCAAATTGTTTTGGTTTTCTTATGAAAAAGAAATTTGATGAGAAGTTTTTTATAAAATTATTATTGCATACAGATGACACGTTCAAACCGAGAAATAGTCCACATTCTTTTTGATAATTATGAATTTTTGTGAATGTTTTCTATCCAAGAAGAATATTTATATGGGAGTTAGAACCTACTTCCTCATCAAAAAGGTATGTATATGGGTTTTGTTTTACTTTCTTTCTTTATAAAAGAAAAATTATGAATTTCACTAATGAATCAAATATGGCTTTTCTAATCAATGTTTTGAGTGATTTAATGCAGATCAAGCAAGAAAGGACGAATTGATGGAAGCTCCAAAATATGACTTAATAGTACTTCGTTTTTTTATAGATGGATTATCTAAAAGTTTGAATTGATATATTTGGTTTAAATGTGCTAATACTTATGTTTTTTCACGAGTTTGTTTTCAAGATATTTTTCAGGTTCAAGATGAAGAATGGGAATTTATGGACAACCAAGAGTTTCTTCAAGAGTAGAATATGAAAACCTTTTACTTCCAGTTTTGCACCATTTTATTTAAGCGTGCATTTCAAGTATGCATTAAATTATGTATGAATACATATTGAGTTTTGCCCTTAGGTGCACGTTCATTTGCACCAATATCAATTGTAACAGGTATTATGAAATTTGTGAGAAAATTCTAAGTACAGGAAATAGAAACCCTCTTCATCAGAAGCTCTTACCTCATATGCACCATAATTTTGAAAATGCACATAAAGTATGCATGTATTAGGGTCACACTACATGACCATGCATCTCGGCACGATCTGATCTATACCCATGCACATACGAGTGACTGTAAGGATGAATGTATAATCACATTGCTATGTATGAGAGCAAGTGCACCAACCTCGTCATCAGAAGCTATTTTTCTTTATTGATTGAACCATTAATTTTATACATGCATTTTCAAAGTGTGCATATAAATAGGGCTAATTACACAGCCGTGCATAAGGCACTTTGATTTTAAAACCCATGCACATATTATGCTATGAAATTGACTTTTATCATGAAGCAGAAAACAGGTTTATTCTCAGGTTATTTGGCGCATCCGGAGGATGCACAGGTTTGGTGGGGGTGAGTGTCGTAGAGATTCTCATCTCTACTCTCGCTTCTACTTGTATCAAATCCGAATATTTTTTGGAACAAAAGCACACGATATGATTAGTTTATATCAGAGAAATATGCTCTCCAAAAGTCTTTAATACAAATACCACAAAGTCAAAAGTGCTTCTTTTTGGGTTACAATACAGTTTATCAAGATGGAAGTTTTATGATTCAACATAAAAATACATTTATTGGGCCCATTTAATTTGGGACAATGAAAGAAGCAAGAGGGCCGTCTTAGTTTTGTCAAATAACATGATTAAATGATTTTATATGATCACAAAATGTGCTTAAAATCATGCGCAAGGCTTAAAAGTGGGAGTCGACAATGAATGTCTTTTGTTCATCCTTAAAAATAGGGATTAAAAGTTGCTACAAAGAAAGGTAAACATTATATGATGGAGTGAGACGGGCAATTATCGGAGGGTAGTTTTCTTCGAGATCGAAACTTTTGTGAAAAAGGAGGGGCACAAGAAGTTGAAGGGGTCCGTCCACTGACGATCTGGAGGTTCTACCGCTGAAAGAAAAGGAAGCGATCAGCAGAAGAGGGAGGCAGATTTGAACAGTGGAGATGGGAAAGGAGGAATGATCAGTCCAGAGCCAGTTCTGATGGGGTCAGAAATTGAGGAATTTTGCAGTCCAATTTTTCGTTTATGCAATCTATAAACGTTTGTGTTCGCGAATGTGTAGAGCTGATTACTGAGATTATTAGAGGGGAGAGCGCTGCTGTACAGAGGGGGTGTCGCTCAACATGGCTGCATAGGCGGCTGGCTGGCTGGGGGACAGGCCTTCGAGGAGGGGAAGAAAAGGTTTTCCCTTTCGACTCCTAAGGAGAGAAGGAGCTAGGAGGTTCGCGTGGTCTCATGGAGGGATATAATTTTTGATCCTGCTGCATCAGAAGGAAGAATAGGCTTGTTGAGATGAATGGCTTTAGGGGAATGGAGGCAATTCACCGTCGAGGGAAATCTTGGCAACCACGTGATGTGTAGAAGGAAAAATATATGCTGATGAAAGATCATGGAGAATAAAGAGGCGTGCAGCCATTCATGATATAAATGGAGATTAGCGCAACAATTCGACGTCAAGTCTGCTCATGCTGTAGAAGGTGAATGAATAATAGACAAGGTAGATGCCTATATTCTACAACTTGGCACAGAGAGGAGTATCAGAAATAAGTTGGATTTGAAGAAGATATTCTTGGATGAAACTTCCTTGAAGAATGAAGGCTAAAGTGATCTCCGTGGGCTGGATCGGTTGCTGCAGTGGTTTCCATAGGGCACGGAATCTGTTCATGGAGCGTTGAAGTTATGAAGGAGGTCTGGAGCGAGCGGCTCTGCCTCTTGGATTGATGTGTTCTTCTCAGATTTCTCTCCGATGACATAGACATTCAGTCATGAAGACATGATCTCTGACAAAGCTCTAGATATACGAAATTACCCATCTCTAATAGAAAGCAATTGATGAATTTATCTGACGTAAGTTGAAGGATATTTTTTCTGGAACTGCGCTACCCTGATCTGAATATGTGCTGTTGTGAGAAGGCCAACTTCAAGGTACATCCATCTGAATATGTATAAGTTAACATAGTTGACAGATCGTTTTATTATCTCCTATGCTATGACTGTTCTATATAAATGTACGGATGAAGGCATAGACGACTGTTTTATGCGCTTTCGATGATTTGATGGGTGGTTCGTCTGAGTATTGTCCCACTCAGTGACACAACAAGGCTAATGTTAGTCATCATATCAAAGTTTTCCTACACCGATTCCTTCGTGAATATGAATTGGGTTGTCGTTAGTGAATAGCGGAAGTCCGTGTTTGGAATCTATGGTTTATCAATAATCATATATCTGGAGCATGAACTGGAAGCAGAAGGATTTCGCTGCACTCTTTATGTGCTGTAAAGAGAGTATACCGTATCTGTCACACAACATGTAGCTCAGCCACGATTTTCGCAGTACTATTTTCAGGGATTCCAGAATATCTTGCATCCGTTAACATTCAATCCTGACAGTTTTATTCTGGTTATAGATATCACATGTCTATTATTTGTTAAATTGTGTTTTCATTTATATCTATAACGGGAAGTGCTGATATGAGAACATGTTGTTTCTTCTTGAGTGTGTTTATTACAGAAAGTGACGACCATCGATAGGTTTTGTTTAGCTTGTGCATCTTGTCGTTTTAAATTTTGCGTGAGTTCTTGTAGTATCTGAAAACAAATACATAAAGTTAATATATAACAAGTGTGGATGAATTCAAATGAAACATAACAAAATCAAAGTTTGTTGGAACACGTCATTGACTTATCGGTACATTCATTATTGCGTTATCCCGAGCTCATTTGTTGACAATTATACTTCTATGTCATGACATAAAACATTGAATATTCTAATATCATTGATAAATAGTTTGGTTATATGTGATTGAATTTCCTTCTATCCTTGCAATCGGAATTTAAACATACAAGGAAATCGGGTACTAATGTTCTTCTGAGTTTGTGCGATTACTTGAGGTATTTAACAAACATCTTGATTTTATATTGGCTCTTTTGAGTCATCATTTACCTGAGGTTGCTCTAAGCACTCGGCGTGCGCCGTATTTCGAGCGGTTGGCTTGATCCACCAACCGTGACTTTCGCGCCGACATTGGTGAACCCAACGTGAACAAACGGCGTTGCAGCTTCAAATAGATTTCGGAATATTAGGAAAAGAGCTTACAACTTTTTTCTGAAAGATGGTTTCATTTGGAGACATGCGAGGGGAAAAATTAGATTGCCACAACGAGTACTAGGTACTAAGGATCTTCAGTTACAAGTCATGAAGAGTATGCATGATACTTTATGGGCAGGACATAAAGGTTTTGTAGCTACGTATGAAAAAATTAGAGAAGGATACTGGTGGCCAGGGATTTATGTTACTGTTAAAGATTATGTGAATTCATGTGACATATGTCAGATTCATTCCTCAGTCAAACATAGGGATCCGTTGCATCCTACCTATCCACCATGCATCCATTATAAATGGGTTGTAGACTTAGTTACCATGCCCAAAGGTATCAATAAGATGAGATATATAGTCTTGGCACGTGAAGATCTTACGAATCATGTAGAAGGTCGAGCTTTAAAATCTAAGACAACCTTAAATGTATGCAAATTTCTTCTTGAGGATGTCATTTCACGATTTGGTTATGTAGAAAAGGTAGTGGCTGATAGGGGAGAGTTAGATGCGCAGGAGGCTAGAGAATTCTTTGCTAGGCATGGAATTCGCTTAGCCCTTACTACTGCTTACAACCCTGAAGCTAATGGGAAGATTGAGCGAGGGCATTCTCCTATTATTAAAGCAATTTCCAAAGCTTGTAATGGAGAAATTAAGAATTGGCCAACTTATCTGCCATTTGCGTTGTGGGCCGATAGAATGACCTGCACTAGAACGACGGGGTATATGCCGGCAGAGTTGATGAATTGCCAGAAACCAATTTTCCCTTTGCATACGCAAATTCTTACTTGGACTACGTTACCATGGGAAGATAATTTGTCGACAGAAGATTTATTAGCTCTGCGAATCCAGCAGTTAGAGCAAGAGAATGAACGTTTAGAAGAGGCTATAGTTAAACTAAAAGATTCTCGATTGAAAAACAAGAAGTATTTTGATAAATCACATAGGTTAAGGCCAAAGCCGATTTATATTAATGATTGGGTTTTACTGTATGATAGTACGTTTGATTCTCAGTATGATGCCCGTAGGAAACTTAAAAGACGGTTTGGACCTTATG
>CM035436.1:75767170-75839670 GCA_020310875.1 Ceratopteris richardii | reverse complement strand
AGTTCTCCTAGGACTAATCTTAGCAAAAGAGATGTTGTATGTGTCAAAAGCTCTATGTCGCAGGAGAACTCAATCATGGAAGAACAGGCTCAAAGACAAGCGGACTCCTCCTCTGAGGCAAGGACTAATGCCGCCACTACAACTCAACCAACAAAGCAAGCACAACCGAACAGAACAACTGCTATATCAAATAGACAGCGAGATTTCCAAAGGAAATTAGTACCGAGCATGAAGCAGATCTGGGTACGAAATGGAGAGCAACCACCGGCCTTAACCCCACAATTCCCCTCTAGGGACTCCCACCAAGCCACAAGACGAATGCAGAAGCTACGAAAAACTCAACCACAAGGTATCCAACAAGTTTGGGTGCCTAAGAAATTAGGGGCGATTACAGATGTGGGTACCTAAGAAGCTCTTACATCCACAACAACCTATGTTCTCCCACATGCAAAAGGACTCAACAAAGAAGCCAAAAAGAGAAAAGGGTAAGAACCACGTACAGAGACCGAAAGAAGATCAAATCAGCTCTTCACCAATAGTAGGAAGACGTGCAAAAAGTATATGGGTTTGGAAGCCAAAAGTACAAGTAGCCTCCACCGAACCAAAGCACCAACCACATTGGATACCACAGTTCAGAAAGCATCCAAAGAGGAAGACGCCTGAAGTGATCTCTACAGTGCCAAATGGTGTTCTAAAATGGACTCCAATAAGGACGATTACATCAGTTCGAGACTCAATGGATACCTCCACCAAGGTCGGCATCAACCTCCGCGAATAACATCGAAAGCCTCGACGAGCGACAACCATGTGCTTCTTGCACAACCCTATCTTTGGCACCATTCAGGGCATGCACTTCCAAAGTATGCATTGATATAGGGCCCTATTACATGGCCGTGCATAGACACATTTAAGAATCCCAGGCACAAGAGCACATGGACACAGGTCAACTAGTTTTACTGATACTAAGGTCTATCTTCTTGTTTTGTGGCATTGTTCCTCAAAAAAAAAAAAAAGGAAAGAAAGAAAGAAAGAAAGAAAGAAAGAAAAGTGAGAGAGAGCTTGTTCCCAGGTTTGGCTTATGAAACATGAATGAGTCATGCTTAGTTGAAGGTGGAATTGTTGATTACTAGGCATTTATCAATTTGGATAGAAGTGTGTCTCGACTAGCAGATGATATTATTGCTACCTTATCTAGTAGATGGAAAGCACTTGGCATGAACATGGCATCTACAACTATGATTTTCTCTTACTTTGGTAGGAATGAAGAGCTTGAAGGTCCGCAACTTGAGTGATGCTTAACTACTTCATGTATGAGAGCATCCAAGGAGATATCTGCAAAGGGTAGTTCTGGAGGAGAAGACTCCTGCGTATGGTGAGCTAAAGAGAATATGTGAAACTAAGCTTGGTGTAGTTACCCAATGTTGTTTGCCAAGGAATATAAAGAAACTCAATTCTCAGTATTTGGAAAATGTTGCTTTGAAAAGAGGAGAGAGGATCAACCACTCAAAAGATCTCATCAGTGGACCATCAACATGGACATTCATCAACAATGTTCCATCCCAAAGGCCGAGTGTACAACACGAAGAGATGAACATCGATCGACCTTGGTTAGTATCTTTACTCTGGAAACACCATAACCATGATAGCTTAGGAAACCTCTTCGTCGGCATACCCTTGAGCACTTAGCTCAAGACCCCAATTTTTGCGCCATACTTCTTCCGATGCATTTTCCACGTAAGCATGCATAGGGCTACATTACAAGGCAGTGCACAAAAACACATATTTTCCTCAACCCATGCACGAACACACTTACCCATCATTCATTATGGGTTATGAGTAGTTGGCATGACTGCTCTCAACATCATCTTTGGAAGAGCTAGCGAACGTCATGGGAACAACATCCATATCTCGGAAGCAAATTGAAGCCAGTAGTTGCTCCAAATCAATCTTGACAACCTCTCTTGAGCAAATTGTAGTTTTGAAAGCTCACAACGACACATTCTTGCTGGAATCCAAGGAATAAGCTCATACAAAGGATGGACACCACCTCTCAAAGCACTACGTGGAACAACCCTTACAACAGGTCTGTCAAGGACAACAGACTCGAGAGGGGGGGGAGTGTTGGAACTCAAGGTCAAGCATAAAACATGGAAGCACATCAAAGAAGTGGACATAGAAGAAGAGGGAGCAAGTAGGGAGCTCCAAGAAGTGTATGTCAAATTTTCAGAAGAATCCCCTACAAAAATAGTGATTTTCATCACTAAAAACCATTGTAAATACCATTATCTATTTTTATAACTCTATTTTGTTCAAGCCAAGGAGTCCTCGAGCTTGAGGAGTATTAGAAGTACCATCGTACCAATTTTCATAATTTTTAGACTTCGTTTGAGCCCTCAAATAAGCCCTGGAACCTAATTTTTAATTAGGCCAGACACTAGGTCTGGACAAGGCCAAAACTAGTCAAAAAACTATAAAAAGAGCTAGAGAGCTCATTTTTGAGGTTAGCTTGTTAGAGAATAGAGCTTTTGTAAGAGAACTCTTTGGCAATTGAAGCTTTCCATTGTTCCTCTCTTTTATCTTACCTTGTGCACGCGTGTGTGTGTATGTGTGTGCATGTTTGTGTGCTTTCACTCACGCACTTGTGCCTTCACTTGCTCGTGGTCTTCATACCGGTCCTCACGTCTCCGCGGATTGACAAGTAAAGGAGGTGGTGCTTACGCTTGAGCTACAATGCTAAAGTAGCAAGCACTCCAATGGAGGTAAACCTAAAGCTAAGTGGCCATGAAGGTGATGAAGTCAAGGACATTATAGGTTATCAAAGTATGGTGGGTAGCTTGAACTATGCTACCTTAACAAGGATAGATATTGCATATGGAGTTAGTGTGCTAAGTCAATTTATGCACAAGCCAAGGATACCTCACTTAGAGGCTGCCAAGAGAATCTTGAAGTATCTCAAGGGTACACAGAACCATGGTTTGTATTTCCCTTACACTTCAGATATTGATATAAAAATTTATTCAGATGCAGATTGGGCAGGATGCAAGGATGATAGGAGGAGCATTTCTGGATATATCTCTTTTGCGTGACAAACCAATTTCATGGTCTTCAAAGAAGCAACCTACTGTTGCTTTGTCTTCCAGAGAGGCAGAATACAGAGGACTAGCTAATGCCACACAAGAAGCAATTTGGATTAAGCTTTTGTATACAGAATTGGGATTATATACTAGGTCACCAATTATCTTTGGAGATAATATAAGTTCTCTTCACCTTGCAGCTAATCCTATTTACCATGCTAGGACCAAACACATAGAGGCTCATTACCATTATGTGAGAGAGAAATTGATAAGCAAGGACATTCAACTTACCTATGTATCAACCAACATGCAATGTGCAGATTTGTTGACTTAAGCTTTGGATGGAACCAAACTTTGCAGGTTCAAATCCATGATTGGATTGCAAGATATACTTGAAGATTGAAGATGAAGACTTAAGCCAAAATATTTGGCTTGAGGGGGAGCTGTTGGTGTAAATTACAAGCCTACACATTTGGCTCAAAGGATTCATTGAAGTCTATACATACATGAGAAGCATAGGAACATATGCTAGTGGTTAATTACCACTTTATCTCATTGTAAAAGTCAAATTGAATTGGAATCTCTTGTAATCACCTACTGTTGAAGCTCAAGGTCAAGGACAAAGCATGGAAGCACATCAAAGAAGTGGACATAGAAGAAGAGAGAGCAAGTAGGGAGCTCCAAGAAGTGTATGTCAAAGTTTCAGAAGAATCCCCTACAAAAATAGTGATTTTCATCACTAGAAACCATTGTAAATACCATTATCTATTTTTAGTAACTCCATTTTGTTCAAGCCGAGGAGTCCGTGTTGAAGCTCAAGGTCAAGGACAAAGCATGGAAGCACATCAAAGAAGTGGACATAGAAGAAGAGAGAGCAAGTAGGGAGCTCCAAGAAGTGTATGTCAAAGTTTCAGAAGAATCCCCTACAAAAATAGTGATTTTCATCACTAGAAACCATTGTAAATACCATTATCTATTTTTAGTAACTCCATTTTGTTCAAGCCGAGGAGTCCTCGAGCTTGAGGAGTATTAGAAGTACCATCGTACCAATTTTCATAATTTTTAGACTTCGTTTGAGCCCTCAAATAAGCCCTGGAACCTAATTTTTAACTAGGCCGGACACTAGGTCTGGACAGGGCCAAAACTAGTCAAAAAACTATAAAAAGAGCTAGAGAGCTCATTTTTGAGGTTAGCTTGTTAGAGAATAGAACTTTTGTAAGAGAACTCTTTGCAATCTAAGCTTTCCATTGTTCCTCTCTTTGATCTTACTTTGTGCGCGTGTGTGTGTATGTGTGTGCATGTTTGTGTGCTTTCACTCACGCACTTGTGCTTTCACTTGCTCGTGGTCTTCATACCGGTCCTCACGTCTCCGCGGATTGACAAGTAAAGGAGGTGGTGCTTACGCTTGAGCTACACCAAATTTTGGCGCCGTTGCCGGGGAGAGAGCTTCGAGGACGAGCGTTGTGATGGTAAGATCGTAGATTTGCGACGTTGGAAGGTAAAAAAAACTATCATTTCAGTTCATTTTCTGTTTTTTTCCTCTTCATCTTCATCATCATCATCATCTCCACCTTCTTCCATCTTCTTCTTCATAGAAAATTCTTGTTTTTTAGTGCATTTTCACCATTTTCATACCATTTTTCATGCATTATTGTGTGGGAAGGAGTTAGGAGGTGCAAGGGAGAGCAAGCGCTGCATTTTTTTCATGATTTTCTGCTCATACGGAGCTCGCCATAGCCGGCGCTCAGAAATTTGAATTTCCCGCCAAAAAACGCGATTCTGTGATGAAAATCGCGATTCTGTGAAAATTCAAAATTTTTTGAAAAATCACGATTTTCAGTTTTCCCGCCTAAAAGTTGGTTGAAAAAAAATCGCGATTCTGTGTTTTTCTCAAAAAACACGATTCTCTGCTCAAAATCGCGATTCTAAAAAAAACACGATTGTCTGCTCAAAATCGCGATTCTCACCAATCACGATTTTCAGCAAAAACACGATTTTGTGAAAAAGGCGATTCTGTGAAAACACGATTTTTTGCTCAAAATCGCGATTTTCAAAAACACGATTTTGTGCTCAACATCGCGATTTTCATGTGAAAAATACGATTTTCAAAAAACACGATTCTCTGCTCAAAATCGCGATTCTCACCAATCACGGTTTTCAGCAAAAAACACGATTTTGTGAAAAACACGATTCTCTGCTCAAAATCGCGATTCTCACCAATCACGATTCTCAGCAAAAAACACGATTTTGTGAAAAAGGCGACTTTCTGCTCAAAATCGCGATTCTCATAAATCACGATTTTCAGCAAAAATACGATTCTGAAAAAAAAAAAAAAAAAAAAAACACGATTTTGTGAAAAAAACACGATTTTGTAAATCACGATTCTCTGAGTCAAAATCGCGATTTTCAAAAATACGATTTTGTGCTCAACATCGCGATTTTCATATCAAAAACACGATTCTGAAAAAAACACGATTTTGTGAAAAAACACGATTTTGTGAATCACGATTCTCTGGGTCAAAATCGCGATTTTCAAATCACGATTTTCTGCTCAAAATCGCGATTTTCAAAAACACGATTTTGTGCTCAAAATCGCGATTTTTTTGACTTCACAGCATCGCGATTTTCAGAAAGTTCACAAAATCGCGATTTTCTCCAAAGGTCCTGTGTGCCTGTTTTGACCCCCAGGAGCCTGATTTGACATAACTTTCTCATCCAAAGTCCATTTTTTGAGCTCTTTAGCTTGTTGGAAAGCTCGTTTCAAATCCTACACGATCTCAACTGTTTTTTTCAAGAATAATGCGTTGATTTTGAGATAGGATAATTTGAAGTTGACCCTCAGGTGGGACTAGGGAACCAAGGGGGCTCTAAAGAATTGTGAACCATACCAAAGGGAAAATTTGGACTATTGACTAAAGCTTATGAACCTGAGATCTGGTAGACACTTAGGCAAGGATAAACAAAGCATTAGATCTTCTGAGGCTAGTGTCAACCATACATCCAAGTCTTGGGCACAACAACTAAGTGGTCATCTTTTACTCAGATCAGACACAAGTGATTCAGAAATGTCTTTTAGTATGGGAAAACCTGCAGGTGGCTCAGGGACTGCCCATCTACAAACGCCGGAAGGTCCCTATAAGACACAGTTGGAATATATTCGGACCAACCAATTAGGTGCTCGCATCTATGAGGATGGTCTGAGGCGATCAGTGGTCCAACTCAAAAATCCAGATCAATCCCTTGGACTTGAACACCCGGTGGTCAAGTTCGAAGAGGGTTCATACATTGATAAGGAAGGAACCATGTATGTGGTTACCAACAAACCAGATAGGACCGATGAGTTTGGAAATATCATTCATGAGAATGAGATAGGAGACCTAGAACAAGGAAACGTAGGACAAGGACCCCAGACTCCTAGAGGTAAGTCAGTTTTGACCCGAGTGATCACTCCGGACTGGATCCCTCAAGACAACAAAAGCATAGAACTATTTTTGAATAGAGAAACAGAGGAAGCCTTTTGGAGGTTCAAGCCAGATCAACCTAGCCAATTGGGCATAGTGATCATCTATGAATTCAAAGATCCTGAGATACCAGGTAAAGTTGTCTACCTGGATAACACATCAGAGAAAATTTTCTTGGTAACAGAACATGATAGACATGCATATACTTGGAAGAATGAAATGATTTTCCCCCCATCAAGATCCAATGTTTCCCATGGCCTCCAAGGGGTAGGATCATCCCAGGCTCATGAAGCCCAGAGAGAAAGAACTAGAGAGAGACCTGAGGTAAGTTTTGCACACACCGTGGGCAGGAATAGGTCAGGATTTGAAAATGAAAGACCTGAAAGAGAGAGACATCAAGCACATAGGCAACAAAGAGATGAACAGGATTTTCCATTGCCTAAACCCCGGGAGTACCCAAGAACCCTTAAACCCAGTCACGTGATCAAGGCAATGAAGAACTATTTTGATGGGACAGGGGATCCTTATGATCATGTGGCCGAGTACAAACAAGTGCTGAGAGCCGAACAAATTGAGGACTGGTTCACCCAGTACGAGGCATTTGGTTTGACCCTTAAAGGCACGGCCTTAGCTTGGTTTCAACCATTGAGTAGAAGCAGCTATCGCGATATAGGTCAACTGCTAGACGAATTCATTGTAGAATTTTCCAAGAGTGGTATCAGGCATAACACATCGTCCCTGATCCATAGTTTCAAGCAGACACCCCAAGAAACAGTGCGACTAGCAGGTAGAAGGTTCAGACAGTACCTAGAAAGATGCCCTGCTCCAGAGCTACCCACACCAGCCAAACAAGTGGCTTTGTTTTTAGATGGCTTATTGAGCACAAAGTTAAGATCCTATGTATACTTGAAAGATCCTAGATCCATTGAAGAGTGTGTGCGGACGTGCATAGACATAGAAGATAACTTGGGTGAGGAGTTAGGATTGTCCAAACTCTACAAAGATTCGGATAGTTCTACTAGTCATACTTCAAAGACCTCCACAGAAATAGAAGAGATAGCTGAGCAAGTTGCCAAGAAGCTGGGAGTCCAAAATAAACAAACACAGAGAGTCACTTCATTGAATCGGTGCTATACTTGCGGAGGTGACCACATGGCTAACGTATGCCCAATGCAAAACCAAAACATTAGAGAAAGGAATGCTCCATATTGCACTATTGAGAGAAAATACACAAACCACACGGCTCAAGATTGTCCCTACAATAGGCAGGCTGTTAGACAAAATTATCAGCAACCTTACCCACAAGGTAGGTATCAGAATCAATACCAACAGCCATATTACAGACCTCAACAGCAATATCAGGTACCATATAGGCCACAACCTGTCTTGGTAAACCAACCACCAGCTCCAGCCAACGTGATTCCAGTCAAGTATGCTGTGGGAGAGGAAAATCCAAATAGAGCTTTGGTGCCACTAACCCCATTGATACCAGATAATGACTCTCATGCTCATAGTTCAGACTACTCCCATGAAGGTAGTCCACATGCTTATTACACAGAGTCACCTGAACATAGTGAGATTTACTCGTATCAATATGAGGCACCGCCTATGGAGCAAAATTGGGAGCCAGAATACTCCAATGTCATGTACACAAATCCTAACCCTAGGCCCCAGTTGAGACAAATGAGACCACAAGCCCCTAGAGGATCTTGTTTCAGATGTCATGGTGACCATTTCATTCGTGACTGTCCCCACCCACCATCTCCGAGTCAAGGACAGGCTATCACAATACATGCTTTTTGTCCTGATTGTGGCAAAGACCATCTCCCCAGAGATTGTCCAAGAAACCCCTCTAGTGCACCCAAGATTACACCCATTAATGTGGTAGGCTTAGTGGCAGATCCAAGTTCAAGTAGTAGCAATGTGGCTCCTATACAAGCTGTCACTAGAGCACAAGCCTTAAAACAGGATAAACCAGTAGAACAATCAGAGTCGAGTGAATCGGGAGAGCCTAGTAAGAGGAAAACAAGAACATGGAAGGATACCAGAGAGAAGGCCAATCGCAAGTGGAATAAAAAGTTATCGGAACTAGAAGAAAGCTTAAAAGAAGCGAAAACAAAAATAGAAGACATTGCATCTCAAAGCCCCTCGCATGCCGAAACTCCATCCACTCCACCTCATCCCACCCCACCACCCACTGTAAATAGACCGCAACCAGGGTCTGTTCTTGCAGATCCAACCCCAGAAGGCTTGGACATGATGTTCAAGGCCTACCAGGCTCGACTTCAAGAAGGGCCTACAGTGGCAAACCTAGACAAGAGTTACCCTAGAGCAGATTTAGAGATTGAACGGATGAAAATGTGCATGAAAATGGTAGAACAAGCTCAAGCCATACTTGAGACTAGTCAAAAGTTCAATCAGACAAACTCTATCAAATCGGATTTGCATTTCCAGGGCTTACTAGAACGATTAGAGCAGTTGGTAAACAAACCACAAGTTTCTCTACCTCCACAGGCTCAACCAGTTATTGAAAGAGGAAGCTCACCACCAAGGGGAGCTTATGTTCCTAATTCCACGGATGCTGGAATACCTCCTTCTATTCAACAGTACTCTCAAGAGTTCTTGCGGGAAATACAAGAGGAGAAATGGGCCAAGGAGAAGGGTAATTCCCCTCCTATTCCTGAGATTGATGAACTTCATGATCAATTTCCCCAAGACATTCCATCTATTTACGAAGATGAAGCAGAACAAGAAGACGAAAGATTAGATTTTGAATCTAATACCTTAGAAGAACTGCCTCAATTTCCAGGCCCATGGGAATCTGAATCACTCCAGATTAGAGCTCCCACAATACTAGTAAGAAATGAAGACTCAGTGGTTCCAAGGAACACGGATGTCGTGAAGAACACTAAGATTCAGTGTCATCTCACTGTAGAAGAGTTGCTCAAAGCAAAACCTGAGTTATGGAATCATGTGAAGGATCAGGTCCCAGAACTTGAGTCCAATATGCCAAAAGTAGGCTCTAAGCAAAGGGTACCAGAGATACCTCTAGACAAAATAGGGGACATGTGTGAGGGTGAAGAAGGTAATACTTATCTTCCAATCACCTACCAAGGTTACACAACCAAAGCAATCATAGATTCAGGTGCTGGTGTTGCTATTGCGACCACCTCCTTGTGGAAGCAATGGGGCAAGCCCACATTAAGACCAACTAGAATGAAGCTTCAAATGGCTGATGGTCATTTTGAAAGACCTCTAGGATTGCTAGAAGGGATCACTCTAACCACTTGTGGTGTAGAGTTTGAGCACACATTTGCTATATGTGACTTTGAGAAAAATAATGTCTTTGAGATGATCCTAGGAAGACCCTTCCTACGACAATTGCAAATAGTACAGGATTGGGGAACTAACTCCTTGTACTTACAGCACTTAGGGGTCACCACTAAGGTCAATTTGAAGGATTACACCTTCAGAGATGTACCACCCCTACAGTGGAATTCTATCCACAAAGCAAAAGAAGATTCCATCTCTGTGCATTCTGAAAGTTCACCTGATCCATCATGGCTGCATGAAGATACTCATTTGTGGATGTGCAAGGTTGCAAAGGAAGAGGAAAAACGTTTAAAGGCAAGAGAAGAAGGAACTTCGTTAGGAGATAGACCAGTTAGAGACCCAGCCTACACACCGATGATCTTTCCAGATGAGGAATTTGAGCCTCATGGCTGGCCAGAAATCTTAGCCACCATGGACATTGCTGTCAATGAGGAACAGTGGACACCTCATTGTGATGAGAAGGGTTATGATATCTCAGTGTTCATGTGTCAACCCTTGCTAGAAGAATGTGACCCTAGTGATGTCATAGAAGAGAAAGAGAATGACGATGATCTGGAATCTATTGTGATGGATAGTTGCTTTAACTCAGAGCAGCACTATTTAGAAGATATAGGAGTGTTCACCCAGAAAGAAGAAGAACCTCTCACAAGTATTAAAACAGTAAACTCAAAGGATGGAAGTGAGAGTAGTCAAAAGAAAAAGAAAAGAAAAGCAGTGAAACAAGAAAAGGAGGAATCATTGTTTGAAGTACCAGAAAACTTCAAGAAATATGAAGTTGACGACCGCAGAATTTTGGTACGAATGCCTAAGAGAGAGGCCATCATAGGAGAATCATATGATAATAAAGAAAAGACCAAGAAGATTGTAGTGACCATTGAAGAGAACGAAGAGAGATGCACATATATAGGAGATGATCTAAGTGCAAGAGAAGAAATGGAGCTCATAGCTCTATTAAGGGAATATAGGGATGTGTTTGCATGGCACTATAGAGACTTGAAAGGGGTAGATCCAAGAATTTGTTCTCATACTATCCCCATGACTGCTGATGCTAAGCCCACCAAACAGAAGCCCTACACATATAATGATACCTATGCAGCCAAAATCAAAGAAGAAATTGATAGGTTGATTGAGGCTGGATTCATCTATGAGATTGAGCATACCGAATGGGTGTCCCCCATTGTTGTGGTACCCAAGAAGAACGGGAAGTTGCGAGTGTGTATTAACCTTAAAAAAGTTAATGCCGCTACAATTAGAGATAGTTATCCACTTCCAATCACAGAACACCTTTTGGAGCGTGTTGCAGGCAAGGAAGTTTATAGCTTCCTTGATGGATTTTCAGGTTACAATCAAGTAGCCATTGCCCCAGAAGATCAACACAAAACAGCTTTTGCTACAGAGTGGGGAATCTTTGCATTTCGGGTGATGCCATTTGGGCTCACCAATGCACCTGCAACATTCCAAAGGCTCATGTGTCATGTCTTCAAAGAGTTCTTGCGAAAGAGCTTAGAAGTGTATGTGGATGATTTATGTGCTCATTCCCAAGAAAGACGGGTTCACATCCCTGAACTCAGACAAATCTTCAACAAGTGTAGAGAATATCGAGTGTGTCTGAACCCAGAAAAGTGTGTGTTCATGGTGCGTCAAGGTAAAATCCTCGGTCATATTGTTTCTAAGAATGGAATCTCAACGGATGAAGATAAGGTACGAGCCATAGCGGAGCTGCCAAGGCCAAGGAATGTTAAAGAGGTACAAGCCTTTATGGGCCATTGTGGATATTACCGTAGGTTTATCCACATGTACGCGATCATAGCTAGACCCCTTTATGCCTTGTTGTCTAATTTTGAGTGGAACGACGAATGCGAGAATTCTTTCAATGAACTGAAGAAACGTTTGTGCACAGCACCAATATTGACCACTCCTGATTGGAATAAGCCATTCCATGTCCATGTGGATGCATCCAATCATGCCATAGGATGTGTGCTAGCACAACCCACAGGTGAAGGGAATTTAGATTTGCCCATAGCATATGCTAGTAGACAACTAAACCCAGCCGAAAGAAATTATACCACAACCGAGCGAGAAGGGTTAGGCATGGTATATGCCGTAAAGAAGTTTAGACACTATTTATTGGCCAACAAGTTCAAGTTTTTCACTGATCATCAAGCTTTGTTATATTTGGTCAATAAACCTTGCAATACTGGACGCTTAGTAAGATGGTTCCTCTTACTAATGGAGTATGACTTTGAAGTTGTTGTCAGGAAAGGTAGAACCCACCTTCGGGCAGATCACCTTTCTCGCATTACTTCAGGAGAGTCACCACAAGGAGTGTCTGATGAACTACCTGATGCTTATCTGTTCAATTTGGAAGTTGTTCCTAAATGGGCAAATAAGTTGGTACCAGTCCTAACCTTCGGCCCCGCAAATAAGAACGTGAAAACATCACAAGAAGAAATTGTAAAATCACAAAAATATCACATATTGGCAGGAAGCATGTACAAACAAGATACTGAGGGTGTTTTAGCTTGCTGTGTCGAGGATGATGAACATAGTAGTTGGTTGCAGCAAGCTCATGAGGGATTGCTAGGAAATCACTATTCTAAACAACGAACATTGCAGAATTTGAAACGTTTAGGAGTGTATTGGCCTAGCATGGACAAAGAAATACATGAGTGGATCAAGAATTGTCCAATGTGCAGAGAGAGACCACCAGTGGAGCATGCGACCCTTTATCAAGTATCATTAATTCCAGATTGGAGTGCTCCATTGGTAGAGTTTATGAGATCGGGAAGATTACCCAAAGAGGCCAGTCTAGCAAGAAGACGAAATATGGAGCAAGAGGCTCAAGGCTATGCCTTAGTAGGAGAGAACCTATACCGAAGAGGTAAAGATGGTTACTTAAGACTGTGCGTTCATGAATCAGACTATTTAAGGGTCTTAGAGACTGCACACAGTGGTGTTGCAGGTGGACATTTTGGTCCTGACCGAGTGATTAAGACCATTCTGTTCTCAGGACTTTGGTGGCCCACTCTTCATATGGATGCACATACCTATGTGAAGAAATGTGACACATGCCAACGTGCACAATATCCAGTGAGAAAAGACGAGATGCCCTTGAGGCCAATGATGGGAGGACGTGCATTTTCGAAGTGGGGCATAGACTTCATAGGTCCTATTAACCCCCCAGCTAGAAACTCCCATGCAGAGTACATCATTGTAGCCACAGATTACCTTACAAAGTGGGTAGAAGTCAAAGCCACAACAAAGAATGATGCTCAGACTACGGCTAAGTTCTTATTCGAGAATGTGTTCACGAGATATGGACTACCAATAGAGTTGGTGAGCGATAGAGGCACACACTTCTTGAATGAAGTCATTGAAAATCTTCTCCAAGAATTCTTGGTGATACATAAGAAATCCGCCCCCTATCATCCACAAGCCAACGGACAAGCCGAGAGTACCAATAAGATCCTCTGTAACGTATTGACAAAACTGGTAAATAATAAACGCTCTGATTGGGACAAACAACTTCATCATGCTGTTTGGGCTTATCGAGTTGCCTACAAAACGGTACTCAACGCCACCCCATTTCAGATGGTCTTCGGACAGAACGCTGTGCTACCATTAGATTTCTTAATCCCTGCCTTAAAAGTAGCACAAGAGTATGAGTGGAATGGGCATGAATTGTCCTCTAGGATCTTTGATCTTGAACGCTTGGGTGAAACGAGGCTACGAGCGGCAGCAGGCATCTACGCTGCAAAGAAGAGGCAAAAGGCATACTTTGATGCACACATCAAGGATAAGGGATTGAAAGAGGGAGATCTAGTGTTGGTATACACACTAAAACAACATGCCCGTAAGTTGGAAAAAAGAGGTTATGGACCCATGATCATTAATAGAATTTCCACTAGTGGTGCAGTTTAGTTGGCCACTCTAGAAGGAGATATCTTGCCAAACTATATTAGTGGCTGTAGAGTCAAGCTATATCAAGAACCTCTTACTGAGGATATGCTAATGAGACTCAACACTGCGAAAAAGCGAAAAGAAGAAGAGTTAAGAGTGAGAGAAGAAGCACAGGAAGAGGCCAGAGAGCGTATTAGGCAAAATAAGTTAAGGCGATTAGGCCTAGATGTCAACTCAAAAGCCCCAAAATATCACATGGATATGTGTCAAAAGTCAGGCATTGCGACTTCTCAAGTCATTGACCGAAGACCCTTTGTGACCATAGAGATAGGACAAGGGAAGGGTGCAAGGACGGTGAAAGCATTAATTGACTCAGGTGCAGCAAGTAGTGCAGTTAAACTTTCCTACTGCCAAGACTTGGGGTTGAACATCAATCCCATAGAAGCTTATCTCATAGGATTGGGAGGTGTGGAAACCCCTTGTTTGGGCGAGGTGGAACTTCCCATCTACCTTCAAGATGTTCCAATGAAAGTCAAAGCGCTAGTATGTCAAGATGCGAACCTTACAGAACCACTTGTCTTGGGTCAAGATTGGATCTATGACCATGCAGTTAACTTAAACCTAAGAAGTCAAATTCTTCAAGTTTGGGTACATGAACAATGCATTACATTAGAATTAGAGAACTGCATGCTCCTAGATCATGGCACCACACACTCTCTTAGTTCTTCCAAGACTAATCATCTGAAAGAAGATGTTGTATGTGTCAAAAGCTCTATGATGCAGAAGGAGTCAATCGTGGAAGACCAGGTTCGAAGGCGGGTGGATCTTTCTTCTTCTCCAAAGACTCAAGTCGCCACAGTAGTGAGCCCACCACACAAGCAAACACCACCGTTCACGACAACTGCTACATCAAATAGAAAGACACCATTCGGTAAAAAAGCGGTTCCGGGCATGAAGCAGATCTGGGTACGCAAAGGAGAGCAACCACCAGCCTTACCCCCACAAATCCCATCCATGCACACTAACCAAGCCAGAAGACGAAGGAAGCAGCTCAGACAAGCTCCGTCACAAGATATCCAACAAGTTTGGGTGCCTAAGAAGTTAGCTGCAGCTCAACAAGGGCAATTACAGATGTGGGTACCTAAGAAGATCCTACACCCACAACAACCTTTGTCCTCCCACATGCAAAAGGTTTCAACAAAGAGGCCAAAAAGAGAAAAGGGTAAGAACCACGTACAGAGACCAAAGGAAGATCAAATCAGCTCTTCAACATTAGTAGGAAGACATGCAAAAAGGATATGGGTTTGGAAGCCAAAAGTGCAAGTAGCCTCCACCGAACCAAAGCATCAACCACACTGGATACCACAGTTCAGAAAGCATCCAAAGAGAAAGACGCCTGAAGTGACCTCTACAGTGCCAAATGATGTTCTAAAATGGACTCCAATAAGGAGGATTACATCAGTTCGAGACTCAATGGATGCCTCCACTAAGGCCGGCATCAACCTCCACAAATAACATCGAAAGCCTCGAACGTGCAACAACCATGTGCTCCTTGCACAACCCTGTCTTTTGCACCATTCAGGTCATGCATTTCCAAAGTATGCATTAATATAGGGCCACATTACACGGCCGTGCATAGACACACTTGAGAATCCCATGCACAAGAGCACAGTGACATATGTCGAACATTTCTATTGATACTAACTTTTGTGTTCTTGTTTTGTGATATCCTGTTCCTCAAAAAAAAAAAAAAAAAAAAAAAAAAAAGAGAGAAGTGGAAGAGAGCTTGTTCCCAGTGTGTCTCAGCCAGCAGTGAGATTATTGCTGCCTTATCTGGTAGAGGACAAGCATTTGGCATGAACATGGCATCTACAGCTATGATTTTCTCTTACCATGAAGAGCTTGAAGGTCCGCAACTTGCGTGATGCTTAACTACTTCATGAAACCAGAGCATCTAAGGAGATATCTGCAAAAGGTAGTTCTGGAGGAGAAGACTCCTGCATATGGTGAGCTAAAGAGTATATGTGAAACACAGCTTGGTGTAGTTATCCGATGTTGCTTGCCAAGGAATATAAAGCAATTCAATTCTCAGTATTTCCTGAACCAGTATGGAACAGTAGCACTGGTGAATGGTCTATGTCAATCAGCATGGTAATCTCTTAGAAACCGGCACGTGTCCAATATTCCTCTGAGTGTCAATATAGGGAAGTGAACGTGCATGAGCCCAAGCTCAGAAATGCACATTGTTAGCGACAAATGTTGCTTTGAAAAGAGGAGAGGGGATCCACCACTCAAAAGATCTCATCAGTGGACAATCAACATGGACATTCATCAACAAGGTTCCATCCCAAAGGCCGAGTGTACCACACGAAGAGGCAAACATCCATCAACCTTCGCCATGGTCAGTATCTTTACTCTGGAAACACCATAACCATGATAGTTTAGGAAACCTCTTCGTCAGCATACCCTTGAGCACTTAGCTCAAGACCCGCAATTTTTGCACCATACTTCTTCCAATGCATTTTCCAAGTAAGCATGCGTAGGGCTACATTACAAGGCCGTGCACAAGGCACATACTTTTTTCAACCCATGCACGAACACACTTACCCATCACTCAATATGGGTTATGAGTACTTGGCTTGACTACTATGAAGATCAACTTTGGAAGATCTAGAAAACATCAACGGAGACTCACAACGACACAGTCATGCTGGAATACAAGGCAGAAGCACATACCAAGAGACTACAACCTGCAAAGACTCACAGTGATAGATGAAGAACGTCGGACGACTTGTGTTCATACAGAAGGGACACTCCCTCTCAAGGCACTACTTGGAACAATCACTACAACAAGGGTCTGTCAGGGACGACAGACTCGAGAGGGGGGGGAGTGTTGAAGCTCAAGGTCAAGGACAAAGCATGGAAGCACATCAAAGAAGTGGACATAGAAGAAGAGAGAGCAAGTAGGGAGCTCCAAGAAGTGTATGTCAAAGTTTCAGAAGAATCCCCTACAAAAATAGTGATTTTCATCACTAGAAACCATTGTAAATACCATTATCTATTTTTAGTAACTCCATTTTGTTCAAGCCGAGGAGTCCTCGAGCTTGAGGAGTATTAGAAGTACCATCGTACCAATTTTCATAATTTTTAGACTTCGTTTGAGCCCTCAAATAAGCCCTGGAACCTAATTTTTAACTAGGCCGGACACTAGGTCTGGACAGGGCCAAAACTAGTCAAAAAACTATAAAAAGAGCTAGAGAGCTCATTTTTGAGGTTAGCTTGTTAGAGAATAGAACTTTTGTAAGAGAACTCTTTGCAATCTAAGCTTTCCATTGTTCCTCTCTTTGATCTTACTTTGTGCGCGTGTGTGTGTATGTGTGTGCATGTTTGTGTGCTTTCACTCACGCACTTGTGCTTTCACTTGCTCGTGGTCTTCATACCGGTCCTCACGTCTCCGCGGATTGACAAGTAAAGGAGGTGGTGCTTACGCTTGAGCTACACCTACGAAAAGGATTCGTGGAAAATTACTTGCTTGATTGAAGAAATATCTCCAAGCATTTAGGAGCTTGATCATAGGGAGCCAAAAGTTTGAATTTGAATTCAAATGTTTAGTCATCTCTTATAAAAATGGATATGAAAAGTCGCGGGTAAGAGTGAGCACTCCCGAGCCTAGCATTACTGATTTTTGAGTGTGTGTGAGGTCTACACTCAAGCCCACACCTCTCTACTCCATTTTGCATTGATGTTCATGCAAATGGAGTTGTATACAAATGTTCATTACATACATTCATATTGTCCATCTCTGTATTCTCTGTTAGTCTACTCAAAAGTCTGTCAACTTGTCAAGGGCATATCTCAGTCAATTCTTCACCAAATTCAGTGATTCAAAGCTTGTTGGATTCCTCTTGAGGTAATCTACATGCTCTCAAAGTTTGAACACATTATATTCAGCTGTGTTGGAGAAATATGCGTCGAGGTGAACTCTGGTCAATTTCTGCTACAGTCCTAAAAAGTCGGGGGTATAGCTTAACTTGCTAAATTGATTTCTCTTAGCATAGTTTATCATTTTACATCATTCCACTTGGAATAGGTAGCTTACTAAGCTAATTAGATACCCCTAGAAGGAAGTTTTCCAATTCCTACTGTGCTGGTCATACTGAACAAAATACCTAGCAGGTGTCAAGACATAAATAGAAGGTTTTCTTGAGTTTGTGACTTCCAAAGTTATCTGTTTTGATTCAATCATTGCACACATCATTTCCAAAGGACATAGGACATTTTATGGTTTCATTGGAAAGCTAAGGAGGTTTAGTTATCAACTCTGAAGCAAAGGAGGGTTGGTACAAAGCAGGTTTAGCAGTACCTACTTAGTCTCTTGGAGTATCCATCCATCATTCCCAACAGTTAAGGTTCATCTGTTGGAAGATCCTATAAACCTATGATTTTATTGTTATTGTGGCCCATCCCACTTCCAACATTTGGTATCAAGACCTTAGAATACCAACATGTTCTATGTAATATTTCAACATTTTGTACGTCTTTCAAAAGAAGAATACATATGGCCTTTCTTTTGTTTCCATTATAACTGGCTACCGAGTCTCCAGACCAAAACACATGTAACGTGTCACCACAAGCTTTATACACATTCTCGACCATACTTCTACCAGCAAAGAGTCATTGGCTAACATAGATTCACACACTTGAGTATGCTAATAGTGGTCTTGACAAGATTTGCACCTATTCGTTGTCCGTATTTAAAAAGTATAATAACGAGATCGTGCATTCTAGCCTACTTTAGGTAATAGCACAGTTAGCCCAATAAGAAGTTGACTAGTGTATCATAACAAGAATCAGGTAATTACGTTGAGCTGTACAAAAATTGCTCATCTATAGATTAGCATGTAATTGATGCGCCCTATGGTAGTATCCATCTCTATGGTATAATTCTGGAAGCAAAATATGAACATGATGCATGGACAATGATTTCTAGTTCATGGTCGAAGTTGACATTGCTCTATGCTGAACATGTACAAGTTGTCTCCAATTTATGGTTTGCTCTAAGATCAAGAAGATTCCAAATTTTCTTTGTCTAGCCTCATTCATTTTGATCTCCATTTCTTTAAATAATTCTTCAATCATTTTATTTACATTAGATACATTGGCTTGTGGGCACCTAACTGCTTGTTGACTATGGGCCTTAAAGTCATTTGAACAAGTTTCTTGGACTATGCTATGAACTATCTCTTTCATTTTTGTTTGATACATTCTCCACATCACTCCCTTATGTAGTATTAATGCAAGCATCACATGTGCTCAAATATATGCAAATATGCAAGAAGAAAATTCGTTTTGTGCTTTTGTGGTTTGTCAATGCAAGTATGCCGATGTACAAATGTTTAAAGGTAAACAATGTGCAAATGTTATCTTTATGCTTTTCTTATGTAAAAAGGCATGAACTTGAAATGTCTAAACTTGACTTAGCTTGACGAAGAGGTTCCAAGTGTGTGAATGTGTGAACATAGATACATTTATTTTTTTCAAAATCCTACATACAATGGAAACCTAAGTGAATGCTTTGTGTGAATGTAAGAACTTCGATCTGGCCATGGGAAGGGTGAAGCAACAAGGTCAACAACTTGCAAGTCTCTATGGAGGTGCTCAAATCATGTAGATCAGCCCTCAACACCAAGGAGATCTTACACGGTTTTGGCCAAACAAGCACTCCCAAGGATGAAGAGCTACCACATCCATCTCCTCAATTGTATGAATGTATATGCAAACTATGAAAGTATATCACTAAGTCGTGGAAGTGCCGTGGAATGTTCACATGGGGTTTAAATGTCAGAGTGAAGGGCTTAGTTGATGGATTAGGTCAACTGTCAGTGTTCCAATGTTACAATGCATGTCGCATGCTTTAGACAAAGTTGTAGAGGTCATGATGAAGGCCTCAACGGTTGAGCAAATCAAGAAATTTGATTAGCTCACTTAAATGCCATAAGTTTTGATAAGATAAAGCTTTCTGGGAAACAAGTTAGAAATGTTCAAGATCATGCCTTGTCAATTGCTTAATCATGGGAAGTTCATATGTTCTTGCATGATTATCATTGATCCTTTTATTATGAAGTCATGGAAGTGACAATGTCTCTTTTGAAGGTTTAGCAGTTTTTGCCATTAAAATTCAAAAAAACAAAGAAAACAGAAGAGAATGAGATTTTCTCTCATAAACTAGTTAAGAAAGGCACAAATTTTATGCTTACCTCCTTGTATGGCCTAAGTGACCCATTAAAAGCAACACAATTTTTATCCATGCAATGTTTTGGGGTTGGGAATAAGATAAAATCAAATAATTTTCTATTTGATTGCACAACAATATTTATTCGCTTCATGTCATGTTCTAAGAAATATTTCAACATTCTAAAGATCTTTCAAAATAAGAATGCATATGGCTTTTCTTTTGTTTCCAGTAGAATGGCCACAACACATGTAACATGTCACCACAAGCTTATATACTTTTTTTGGACCATACTTGTACCAGCAAAAAGTCATTGATTAACACAAATTCACATAGTGGAGTATGCTAATAGTGGTCTCAACAAAATCTACACCTATTCATTGTCCATATGTAGAAAGTATAATAACAAGATCATGCATTCTAGCCTACTTCAAGTAATATCACACTTGGCTGTCATTCCATCGTAGGTAGGTGGATGTGGATACAGCCTCTGCCCATAGGTAATTGGGCCAGTTCTTCTCATTTAGCATTGACCTGGCAACCTCTACTATAGTTCTATCCATCCTTTTTTCCACTCCATTTTGCTTGGGAGTATACCTTGTCGTGATCTCTCTTTTGATACCCCTCTCTTGGAGATAAGCATTAAATTCATGGGAGAAGTATTCTTGAGTTTGATCATCAACATGATTGTTGTAGTATCTCCTTCCTCTATATCGTCCTTCCTAATTGTTGTTGTTGTATGAATTGTTGTTGTAGCCATTGTTGTTGTACCTTCCTCTTGAGCAGTAATGTGGTTAGTAAGCTAGATATGGTACATAGAGAGGAGCTTTGAGATCTCCCCCTGCCTTGTCTTCCTCCTCTGCCTCTTCCTCTTGAACCTCTACCTCTACCTACAAATTTTGATTGAGAGGTACTACCTTTATCATCAGATTTTTTGCTTTTTCCTTTACCATGCTTACTCTTGTTCTTATTTGTGTATAGGGGAGAAGATTGATTACCTTTTGAGTTGTCTCCATTCTTCATAAGCTTTGCCTCATGTGTGAACAATTGTCCCATGAGAGTGTTGAAGTTAGAAACCTACATGTCCATGGTTGTGGTGAAAGCTTCCCATTTGTCATCTGCCTTTATTCCATTATCATGCCTTACTATCTGCTCTTGATCAATGACTTCTCGAACGCTCCCAATTTGATCTGCCAAGTCCTTCATCTTGGTGACAAAATCAATCACACTTTGCTTGGGCATGTTCTTAAGTGTGGTAAACTTCATCCATAGTTGGTTCTTCCTAGCTTTAGTACTTGATGAGAAGAATTCTTCAAGAGGATTCCATGTCTCTTGTGAAGCCTTGCAGCTCTTGATGTCTGGAAGTAAAAAATCAGAGTTTGAGTTAAGAATGTATGACTCAGCTAGAGCATCCTTTGAGTACCATGTGGTTAACCTCTCTTGTTTTTCTTTAGTTCATTGTCCTTTGCTTCTGAGGATTGGCATCATCTCATATCTCGAAATGTAACCATAGAGGTTTCTCCCTTGAAGATATGCTTCCATTCCAAGTGATGAATTGAGTAGTTACCTTGATCCAATTTGTCTATGGATGAAGGAAATCCATCTCTCATGTTGACTTGTTGTAGCTTTGATACCACTGTGATGAGATGATTGGATACACTCTAGAGATGAACTACTGTTGCACAAAACCTCCTCTACACCTATGAATTTGACTTCAGGGAACCTTAGTAGACACTTTAGCTTCTCAAATATGTATTTGGACCCACTATGTGCCTTGAAACATCATTCTCAAAAGTTTGTGTCAAGGTAGATAACTTGTATGTACTAGGATTGTGAAGAAACCTTCTATTTTGGGATTGATTCTAAGTGTTTTACTCAAAGCTCACAACCTTGTATGAATTGACCAGAGAGATTTTTCACACATCTAATTCAAGTGTATAACTAACTAGCACAAGTTATTCCATGAATTTAGAGGCATTATACACTGATCAATGATTTTAGCAACTCAGGGGGATCATCCCGACATTTCAAGAGCAAGGTGATGTGCAAACATAGTCTACTTAATCAGTACATATCTCAAGACACCTACAATAGAGATTTCAAGATAACTATAAAAAGTTAAAGTCTATCAAGTGATCGAGCATAACTAGAGAAATCACTTCTACAGAATCCCTGAAATGATGAAAAAGTGAGAGAGAACAATAGATAGAAATGATCATGCAAAAATGTATCAATTAGTAAGTGATAATGGACATATGATACATGGGAAGTGTCGAGGACTACGCTTACACAAGTTTAGCTCAAGGTATGCTCAATGTTGTAGCTGAATAGCTCTCAATAGTAGCTCATATCCCTACAACTAAAATCTGCTCTTTTTATACACAACACATGCTTTTGAATTTTGAATTTCCCACTCCTAAAAACTTTTCCTACACTTTAGGAGTGATTTCAAATGATTCCTTTATGAAATAGGTCAGGGCTTGGCTTCTCCTAAATCCACGAGTTTCCATTACCTTTTGCTTTAACAATTATCCAAGGTGATAAAGTGAAAAATGACAAGCATGAGTTCACATATACTTTCTCATGTGAGTAGATTAATTTTAAGGTGTAGTCCCAAATATTTGGCCAAGCACTTAGGCTTTCCAAATGTACCAACATAGCGAGTCAAATATGGAGGAATTACAAGAAACATTTTCTTGAAATATTTCCAAATGTGGGATTTTATATAAAAACCATTGATTTGAGGAATAATTTTGAGCATTTTGCCCCCCATGCTACATTGTTAGGATATGTCCATCACGCTTCTTGCTTAGGTTCATCATAAACCTGAACATATACTCTAGCTTTGAAATTAAAAAGACATTGAAGTTTTCTTTATTACTTCCAACTTAAAAAATAATCACTCAAAGGCTAATCTCAAGATCCTCTAGTAGCTTTGTCTTTTATTTCTCAAGGACCAAGGTTTTTGAGAGCTGGATTCAAGTAAAAGTTTTCCTTCTCACCTTACCTGTTGGGTTTTGGGATTTTATGAGTAAAAGAAGGGAGTTTGTGTTGAACACACTTGATAGAAAATTACACTATTAGGAAGGTATGAAGCTTAATATGTTAGGGAAAGTTATGATTATCGGCACATTTGTGATCTCATCCATCATATTATTCCTTTATTTTCTAATTCCTAATAATAATGAATTTCTCAAACATGGAAATAGCATGCAAAGACTTCCGTTGCATGGGCAATCCTAAATAGGAGTGGGTGCATATAATTAAGTGTGACATATGCTCAAACGTCAACAATTTTGGTAGATTGGACATTCTTGATGGTGAGGTCTTGGATAATAAGTAGCTTGCCAACTAGTGAGGGCTTGGTTAATAAGCATTTATTTGACTCTAATAAGGATTGACAAACATTTTGGATACCAACTTACAATGATTCTCCTAACGTGTAAGAGGCCCAATGTTGGGGAGACAACATACACTTCAAGTAGCTTTAGGTACACTCCCTTGCCTATCAATTTGCTATTACTAGTCTTTCCAACTTCTTATTTGGTGGTCTGGAAGCTTGATATGGAATCACATCCTAATACTATGTCCTTTTACATGTAATCACATCCTAGAGCAAAGGAGTGACAATTTTAAAGAACGACTTCTTAGAAATAACAAAATATCTTCCACAAAAAATCCATAGGGAGTATTTTTGGATAACCAAATATGATATGACCTAGTTTGATTTCGCTAAAATTGGTTTCTTCTTGCTTCAATTCTATACTCCATGTGTGCCATCATTTACACCTAGTTTGACTCAACTATAGCAAGTTAGTTCTTGGTTCAACTCATCCAAATCTCTATAAATATATCATAGGAATCAAGGCTCATTTTCCAAATGCACGAGTCGATATAGAGCATAGAGAGCAAAAGAGAACAAAGAGAAAAAGAGCACAAAAGGCTTAGAAAAAGTAGAAAGTCAGCAATGGAGAACAAAGGTGCTATCAAAATGTCTCATAGGTAACCCCAATTTACCCATAAAATAAATATTCCAAAAATATTCCTTTCTAAAACCCTAGACATTTTTGTACTTTGTTTGAAAGAATTCACATTTTTGTCCAACTTTAAAGTGATCCAACTCGTAGCCAAGCATCAAGAGTGCAGGAGAAGTTGATGCCAGGCATCAGCTTTTGGGGCCAAATCGATGCGAGTCATTGAGTTTTTGCACCAACTTGATACCAAACATCAACTTGGCCTACAATTAGGATGCGAGGCATCAATTTGGGGAGGAAGGTTGATGCCAAACATCAACCTTGTGGTCCAACTCGTTGCCTTACATCAAACTTGGAGGCCACGTCGATGCGACATATCGACCTTATTGCCCAACTTGATTCCAAGCATGGAGTTTGCATAAAGTTGATGCTTCGCATGGACTTGCCCTCCATAAGATCGATGTCTTGCATCAATGAGGCCTACAAATTCAATGCCTAGCATCAAAAACCAAAAGGTTGATGCCTCGCATCGATCTACCCCCGAAATTGATGCCTAGCATCGTGTTGGGCCTTAAGCTTGATGCTTGGCATGGACTTGGCCCCAAATGTGATGCAAGACATCGAGTTGGACCACAAGCTTGATGCCTAGCATCGACTTTGTTGGAGAATTCCTCTCCTATTTGCAGTGGAAAGTGTAGAAGACCTTCTGATGATCAAGACTTTTGCCAACAACTAAACCTTCAAATGAAAACTAGTACCAATTGAAAATTGCAATGAACTTGAAACTTTGAGAACTCAAACTAGGCACTTATAGCTTTCAAATGAGCTATCAAACACTCAATTTGGAGTAGATTTGGGTTGGCAACTCTTTGCTTAAAAATAGGCTACCTATCCACTCAGTTAGGCTGAAAATGAGACTTCACTAACACCTGAATAACTCACAGACCATAAAGAACTTGATAAAACTATTCTAGATAGAGGAAGTACTTGAGATAAGCTTTCCAACAAATTTTTAAAAACTAAAATTGGATAGATATATTGAGAGATATGACTCTCACAAGTAGACTACGCAGAAATGGGTATGCAGCTGGACATAGTCTATGAGAGTGAAGTGAAAGAAATGACTCAAACCAAATGAACTAGCTACAAGGGGACTTCCACGCCCTCTTCCTCTGTTTTTGAGTGTCCTCCCTTGCCTCTTTTATATGCAAGTGACCAAAAACTCTCATGATGAGTTTGAGAGCTCTTCTCCATAACTTCTCCACTACTTTGGACAGCCACTCCTCTTACAATTTCGTTTTTGGATTTGATTCTCTTTTGATTGATTCTCTTTTGGACTCCAATACTTGTTGAAGTAAATGGTTCCATTTTTCATTTTTGTATTTTCCTTGTACTTGAAGAAAATCCTTTTTGCAAAAATATATGCGACCTTACTTCTTTATTTTTAACACTCCCCCTCAAGCTCACATGTGAGCTTGCACCTTCAGCCATATCCTGCAAGTTGATGTCATCCTTGAACCTCTTTAGCTTAGAAGCATCAAGGACTTTCTAAACATGTCTGCAACCTCGTCATTAGTTCTAATGAACTTTATATCCACATCCTTGCTCAAGACTTTTTCTCAAACATAATGATAATGCACTTCTATGTGCTTGCTTCGTGCATGAAACATTGGATTGTTTGTCAAGTGAATGCTTGACGTGTTGTCACCATAAATTGGAATGGTCTCCACCTGCACATCAAGATCAGCCAAGAGCTTCTTAATCCACATAGCTTCACAAGTTGCAAAGGCTAATCCTCTATATTCAGCTTCTGTCAATGATAGTGCAACAGTAGGTTGCTTCTTCCAGCTCCATGTGATAGGTTTGCTACCTATCATGAACACATAACCTGAAGTGGATCTTCTATCTTCCTTCGAACCAGCCCAATCAGCATCACTGAAGCCTTTTACCTGCAATTCTTCATCATATCTATAAAACAAGGCATGATTGACTGTGTGCTTCACATATCTTAGCACTCGTTTGGTTGAATTTAAATGTTTGCTTGCATAAATTGAGAAAGAACTCCAACAATATAACACAAATCTGGTCTTGTGATCGTAGCATGGATCAATGAACCTATAATACTCCTGTATGTAGTTACATCATGTAACTTCTCTCCATCATTTGAGCATAGCTTCACATTTGTGTCCATAGGTTGAGTGAGTGGTTTGCATTTACTCATTCCAAATCTGAAAAGACCATCCAATAGGTACTTTCTTTGCATCAAGTAAATGCCATCTTTCCCATAGACTATCTCAATGCCTAAAAAGTATTTCAATTCACCAAGATCTGAAATTTTAAACTCCTTACGGAGTTTTCTTTTTATCTCTTGTATTCCTGTAACATTACTTCCTATTATGATGAGATCATCAATGTATATGCAAATATATACCTGCTTGCCTTCTTCTTTCTTCATGTAGAGAGAGGGATCTGCATTACTTGGACTATACCCACACCTTGTGAGGTACTCAAACAATCTTTGATTCCAAGCACGTGGTGCTTGCTTCAGCCCATACAAAGCTTTCTTCAATCTACAAATAAAATTTGGATGATTTCTATCTTCAAATCTAATTGGTTGACTCATGTATACCTCTTCTTGAAGTTCACCATTGAGAAAAGCATTTTTTATGGCAAGTTGGTACAATGGCCATCTCTTTCTTGCACTCACTGCAATCAAGGTTCTAATTGTTCCCATCTTTGCAACTAGGCTAAAAGTCTCTTCATAGTCGATGCTGTGAGTTTGCTTGAATCCTTTTGCTACTAGTCTAGCTTTATGCCTAGCTAGAGAACCATCAACATTTCTCTTTATTTTAAACACCCATTTATTTGGAACAATCTTCATACCTTCAGCCTTTGGAACTAGCTCCCATGTGTGATTGTCCTTGAGAGCTTTTATCTCTTCTTGCATAGCCTCTTGCCATTCTTTTTGTGTACATGCTTCTTCATATGCATCCAGTTCTTTGTCTTTGACCACCTGTGTCATATATGCAAAATGCTTTGCAATAAAACTATCATAGATCAGCCTTTGAATTGGATACCTTGCTCTCGAAGAACTCCTTTCATTTCCTTTTGAATGTTGCTTCTTCAATGGGTTCAGCTTTACCTTTGGTGTAATCACCTCTTCATACTCTTCTTCACTTGCATTTGAATCACTATTTTGGGCATCACTTTCAGCTTCAAATCTTTCATAACCTGATGTTGGTGATGAGGAATGACTCCTTAGTCTCCCCTTCCATGTTGAGCTTTCTCCAAGTGATGTACAAGCTTCTGGACCTGACATTTGAGTGCTTGTTTGCTGAAATTCTTCTTGGACAACACCTCCATCATCTTCGCAATCTTCTTCAAGAATCTTCTCCTTCCCTTTGTCTCCAAACCATGGTCTTAGCTCATCAAATACCACATCTCGTGAGAATCAATAGCTCCTTTTTCATCGGATTATAGCACCTGTATCCCTTTTGCTCCGATGAATATCCAATGAAAATACATTTTTTTGACTTTGCCTCCATCTTTGTCCTTAGTTCTTGAGGGATGTCAACATAACACACACATCCAAAAACTTTGAGATGTGTAAGGTTAGGTTTCTTACCAAAATAGACCTCCTCGGGAGTTAGATTATGCACTCCAGCCATTGTGCACTTGTTCATCAAATATACAACCATACTAGCTGCTTCAACCCAATAGTTTAGTGGCATCTTCATCTTGTTGAGCATGCATCTTGCAACTTCTGTGATATGTCGATTTTTCCTTTCAGCTATTCCATTTTGTTGAGGCATGTACCTACATATAAATTGTCTCTTGATGCCATTTTCATAAAGAAAACCTGGAAATTCTTTGGAGAAATATTCTCCTCCTCCATCAGACCTCAAGGTCTTTATGTAGTGTCCTGTTTCCTTTTCTACCTGTGCTTTAAATCTCTTGAACATGGAGAACACATCTGATTTTTGTTTTATGCAAAACATCCATACTTTTCTTGAATGATCATCGATAAAAGTGACAAAATATCTATTACCAGCCACTGATGGTTGTTGTGATGGTCCCCATACATCCGTGTGTATCAAGTCGAGGACATTCCTTGCCACATAGTTGCTCTTCTTGAATGGTTGTCGAGTTTGCTTTCCTATTTGGCATGCTTCACAAAACTCATGTAGTCCAACATCATTGAATCTTGGAAGACCTCTTACCACTTCATGGTTTCTCATGTCCTTGAGCTTGGGAATGTTGATATGTCCAAACCTTTTGTGCCACAAATCGATTTCAACAATCCTCTTGTTTCCAAACTGAATATACATCATCTTTCCATGTGGTTGTTGAATGTCCAAAGTGAACATCCTACCTTCTTTCCTTCCTTGAGCAATGACCTTGAATCCTTCTTTTGGATTCTTTATAAAGCAGCCTTTGTCATTGAAGATAACATGATATCCTTTCTCTACCATTTGTCCTACTGAAGTCAAATTCTTTGCAATAATAGGAACATGAAGAACATCATCCAATACCTTTTTATCTCCAAGCTTGATATCTCCAACATGCTCAATTGCATGTTGAGTTTCATTGCCGGTCTCCACACATCCTTTTCCACTTGGAGCTTGTTGCTTTGTGAATAAATCTCCTTGGCATGTCATATGGTTGCTTCGACCTGAATCTATGAACCATGTTTTATCATCACTTCTCGAGTTGTTGTAGTCATGCTTCATGGCAAGCATGGTTTGCTTGTCTCCTTCACTTGATGTACTCGCATAGTTATTTTGGCTCCTTTGGTTGCCTCCATTCAGCCTTCCATTCTTTTGCCAACAATCATTTGCATAATGTCCTAGTTTACCACAATGATAACATGTTATACCTTTATGAGGACTGTATGAACCTCGACCTCTTCCTCGACCTCTTCCATGTGTGTTGTCATTTGAGTTGTCCTTGTTGTTCTCCAAGTTGTGTTGGCTGAAATTTGTGTTGAAGCAAAGAGGTGCCAACCCAAATCTACTCCAAATTGAGTGTTTGATAGCTCATTTGAAAGCTATAAGTGCCTAGGTTGAGTGCCCAAAGTTTCAAGTTCATACATTTTTCAATTGGTACCAGTTTTCATTTGAAGGTTCAACTGTTGGCAAAAGTCTTGATCCTAAGGAGGTCTTCTACACTTTTCGCTACGAATAGGAGAGGAATTCTCCAACAATCGGTATCAGAGCATTGGAGTTTGAAGAGGCAAAGCATCGGAACTGAAGTGAAGCAAAGGAGAAGCTACAAATCAAGGGGGAGCTTCGTAAAGTCAAGGAAGAGCGCCACAACATACTTGAGGTAAACTTCAATCTTAGAAGTTTTCAATGGCTAATTTAGGACAACAAGTTGGGAAGTTCGACAAAGACAATTTTCAGTCTTGGAGGTATAGAATGACAAATTACCTTAAATGTAAAGGTTTATGGAGTCTAGTTATTGGAGATGATCCACAACTGGTGGACCTTCAAGATCCCAACATTACTCCGGCACAAAGGAGACAATTTGCTGATTGGCAAGAGAGGAATCGAAGGGTGATGTTCCTCATTTCACAAGTTATTTCTAACATTATGATTGGTCAGGTGCAAAGCTTAGAAACAACCAAGGAGGTTTGGGAAGCATTGGAGAAGGCGTATGCTACCGCAACAAGGTCTTGAAGGATGCAACTCAAGAATGAAGGCTCAACAACATGAGAAAAAGCTCAAACCAAAGCATTAGTGAGTATACATTGAGGATCAAGGAGCTTCGAGATCAGCTCGCATTAGTTGGATGCAAGATAAAAGAGGAAGACATCATCCAAACAACCCTCAATGGCTTGAGGAGTGAAGAAAAGTGGAAGCCCCTCATCACAAACATTCTTTATAGAGACCCTCTACCAACATTCGATGAGATTATACCAAATCTTGTGGCTGAAGAGGTAGCTCAACAAGGAGAAGGCAACAAAGGTAAGGACAACCATAGTCAAATGTTATATGTAGGATGAGGTAGAGGAAAGAACTCAAGAGGAGGCTTGAGAGGAAGAGGGGCTACCTGTCCACTCAGTTAGGATAAAAATGGGACTTCACTAAAACCTGAATAACTCATAGAGCATAAAGAATTTGAGAAAATTACTCCAGATAGAGGAAGTACTCACGATAAGATTTCCAATGAATGTTTAAACACTAAAATTGGATACATATATTGACAGATATGACTCTCACAAGTAGACTACCCAAAAATGGGTATGCGACTGGACATAGTCTATGAGAGTGAAGTGAACGAAATGAATCAAACCAAATGAACTAGCTACAAGGGGACTTCCACGCCTTGTTCCTCTGTTTTTGAGTGTCCTCCCTTGCCTCTTTTATAGCCAAGTGACCAAAAACTCTCACACTAAAATTGGATATATATGTTGACAGATATGACTCTCACAAGTAGACTACCCAAAAATGGGTATGCGGCTGGACATAGTCTATGAGAGTGAAGTGAACGAAATGAATCAAACCAAATGAACTAGCTACAAGGGGACTTCTACGCCTTCTTCCTCTGTTCTTAAGTGTCCTCCCTTGCCTCTTTTATAGTCAAGTGACCAAAAACTCTCATGATGAGTTTGAGAGCTCTTCTCCATAACTTCTCCACTACTTTGGACAGCCACTCCTCTTACAGTTCAGTTTTTGGATTTGATTCTCTTTTGATTGATTCTCTTTTGGCCTCCACTACTTGTTGAAGTAAATGGTTCCATTTTTTATTTTTGTGTTTTCCTTCTACTTGAAGAAAATCCTTTTTGCAACAATATATACGACCTTACTTCTTTATTTTTAACAGACTTGGCCCCCAAGCATTGAGATAAATGTCATTCCCTCGATTAAGATTAATGTCATGCCCTTGGCTAAATGAATTGTATCACTTCAAGGAAATTGAGAAGTGTGAGGAGAATTCCTTTAAGAATTTTAAGGTGATGCTTAGCCCAGGAGAGGGTGCTTGGGAGAAAAGCATTGGATATGCTCTAATGCCAAAGAAGAGAATCCTCTTTTTTTCCTTTGAGCGTGCAAGTAATCCAATGTCCATATCATCAGGTGGCCATACTAGTGTCAAGCCCATTGTGGAAGAGCCAATCAAAAAAGATAAATCCAAAGAGACTAAAGTCAGTTGGAAAGATAGACCACTTTGAGACATGACAAATGTGGAGTGGTGCCTTCAATACATAGAGGAGAGCAATTCCACCCTGCTTGTATTTGTTGGGGCCTATGGGAGGGGAGAGATTACCACCACCTAAGTTTTTCAATATGGCCTAATGTTCAAGGTGGACTATGAAGACAAGGACTCACATAACCTCCTTTTCCTAGTGGAGACTTGAAAAGGATCGATGAATGCAATTTGCAAAATGGAACTTCTATGTCGAGAATGTTGTGTGCTAGAGAGGCTTGCTCATATTTGTAGGGATTCAGACAATTTGATTGTGGATCTCTTGCCATGGATATAGGGAAATATTAAAGATGACACCTGTAAAGTCAAAGGGTAAGCAACCCGTACAGAAGCCCTAGAAGAAGACCAAGCCCACTGATTTGGAATCAACAAAAATCACAGACTCTCAGGATGACATAGTTGCCCCCGGAGGAGAGCTTGCATTTGGGATTATACTTACATAGCACAATAAGATTAGGGAGCATATTGTTCAAGAGGAAGCTCATGAAGACTACACATACTATGTTATTGGAGGATCACAGTCTGTGGAGACCCAAAGACAGCTTGTAAAAGAGCATCCAATTACATACTTCTTTAGGTATGTAGAGTGTAAGATCTACGTTGGTTTGACTATAGAGGAGGACAAGCTCCTAGCTTGGGACCACAACAATGACAATGATTACAGGCACAAAATGTCATCCACTCAGTGTATCTAACTCCTCCACCATGAGTATGTTGATGACCTAAGGGTAGATGGTGGAAGGATTCATCCGAATTCGAGAAAGCAATGCCTTATAGAGGTAGGGATTGCAATGGATGACAATGTGAATTCAAATGCATTCCGTAAGTTTGCTCCACAGATTAATGGCCTGAATGAATGCCCAGACAAGGAGTAGGAGGTTGGAAAGAAATACATAGCTAACATAGAGAGATTCCAACGTACATCAAGGGAGCTTGTGCCACCATTGGTAGATGAGCCAAGAGACATGGCTCACATTGAGGAGCCAGTACTAGAGCAAGAAAAGAGTTTGGAGACTTCTCAAGTCCCTGAAGATCATGTTATGCATGAGGTCAAGCAGTTATATGATCAGCTTCTATTGTAGAAGGGTTGTTGAACTTTGTAAACATATAATTCTTTAACGATTTGATTATTGCAATATAATGCTCAAAGTTTTTGTTATTTGTGCTTAGCTTCATCCACATTCTACTCAGTTGTGTTGGATTGGTGTGTGATTTCCTTTACATTTCTGATTGATTAAGGTCGTATTCTTGAAGTGGTAATTGGAAAAACTTTGTGAGTTAGAATAGAAGTATTCAAAAACGTTGCACCAATGTTTGTACTAGTTTTAAATGATGTGATATTATATATATTGAGCCTTGAAAAGAATATTTTATTTTTTCATGTCGAGTAACTCAAATTGTTAATAACAATGAGAACATATATCTCTCAGCTAGAGTGCCTAGTACTATATCAAGAGTGTGTATTTCTTTGTTTTTGGTATTATTGCCATTACTTTTAGGAATTGGAAACTCTGTCAGGAGGTACTGGACCATTAGATAGCCTTTTCTGGCATTGAATATAATTTAGCTAGCTTCTTTGTGAATCTGATGCATCAAAATGGCGGTTTCTCATGGTACTAGTTAAACAAGAAATAAAATTTTCCATTGTGGGATACCAAAATGATATTTTTCTCAACATTTGTGCATTTCTTCTCAAATTAAAGAGAGAACATGTTTTTGTTATTTTTTATTATGACTTAGTGTTTTTGGAAAGTGTCGATGAAGTTGCTCTCTTCCAAGAGCCTTGGTGAATATGTCTGCTCCATTTTCTTGAGTTGCACAATAGCTTATTTCCACGACCTTGTCCTCAATCAACTCATGCACATAGTGATATTGAATTTCTATGTGTTTGGTACGTGCAAAGAAAATAGGATTTGTGGTGATGGCAGTGAAACTTTGGTTGTCATCCTTCAACCCTATAGCCTGTTGTCCTTGTATTCTTATGTTGCATAGGATCCCCCTCAACCATATTACCTCACATGCTGCAACACATGCTACTTTGTACTCAGCTTCAGTATTGAAGTTAATGCTACAGTCAGCTGCTTCTTACTGTTCCAAGAGAAAATCTCTAATCCTAAAGAAAAGCGTATCCAAAAATTGATTTTTTGGTGTTAATATCTCCTACCTAATATGAGTCACAATATCCAACCATAGATGATCCTTCTTCATAAATAATACCATAATTGATGGTTCCTTTCATGTATTTGAGAATCCACATGCATGCCTTTGAATGAGTTTGGGAAGGCTTATTAGAGAACCTACTTACTACTCCAACAACATAAGTTATAAATGGTTTGCTATTGCACATGTAGATTGGACTTCCAACTAATTTCTTATACCTTCCAATATCCATGGAAGGTGAAATATCTTCAATAATTTTGTGTTGATCTCCATAGGTGTAGAAGTTTCCTTGCAATCCTTCACGTCAAATGCCTTGAATGTCTCTATTTTTGCATACTTTTGTTGAGAGATAAATATCTTCCTTGATTCTTGCCAAACTCCAAGGCCTAAGCAATAATGCATTAAGCCCAAGTCTCTCATTTCAAATTTTGACCTCAGGGCATCTCCCATTTGTTCAAGAAAAACATCATCATTTCCTATAATCACAAGGTCATCTACATAAAGTACAAGCACAATTGTCTTCCCTTATTTCTTTAAAACATATAAGTTAGCATCAGAAGCACATCTCTTGAAACCTAGGTCCAAAAGATACTTATCTAACCACTGGTACCATGCTCTTGGGGCTTGTTTTAGCCCATATAATGCCTTCTTCAGCTTACATACCTTGTTCTCCGAATGGGGAGCATCAAATCTTGGTGGTTTAGCCATATATAGCTCCTCCTTGAGGTCTTCATTAAGGAATGCTGATTTGATATCCATATGATAGACTAGCCATGGATTGTGTGTAGCCAGAGCTGATACTACTCGGATAGTAATCATTCTTGGAGTCGGGGCAAATCATTCACAAAAATCAATTCCTTCAACTTGTGAGTAGCCTTATGCAACAAGTCTTCCTTTGTACCTTTCCAAAGCACCATTAGCCTTGTACTTTAGCTTCCAAAACCACTTGGTGCCATTGATTTTATGCTTAGGGGCTCGATCCACTAGCTCTCAAGTTCCATTCTTCATGATAATGTTGTATTCCAATTCCATGCAAGTCCTCCAATTCGGATCGTGGGGTCTCTTCCACATTGGTTGGTTCCTCTACTTGTTCTTGAATGAGCTCAGCCATTAGGTATGTGTTTACAATATGGGTGCTTGCCTGTCTCTCTTCCTCTATTCTTAGTGATCACCTTGTTCCATCTACAACTGTTAGCCCACAATTTGGTTGGTTTTGATGCACTAATGTGGTTCTATTTGGCAGGAAAATGCGTTTGATTTCAGGTACTTGAAGAGTGGATTTGATGATGGAGGAGAAGTATTTGGAGTGTGTAGAGCCCTCCTACGGACATGAGGCATGGGGGATATTTGGTGTGGTTTGCTACACCGGTGTATTGGACAGAGGATGAGGACGTAGAAATCTCGAAAGAAATGGAAAAATTGACTCGTTCGATCTGTTGGAAGCTTGTGGCAAAGTTTGTTGATGAGTCCATAGGCATTGATGGACCGCGGCTAATTTTCATGCAATTTCAAGAGGGGAAGTTTTTTTAAAAACACTCTAACTCTCCCCACTTCATCTTATCAAAAAGGAGGGAGTCGATTGGCTGGAGATTTTTTTTGGAAGATAAGGGGGGGCTATTCACTCGGGAGCTTCTTCTCTCTTGTTTTTTTGTTGAAAGTTTTTTTTTGGTGGTGCGGGCAGGAGGGCATTCGGAGGAGAGTGCTCTCTCTCAGTCTTTTCCTGATTTCGAGGTCGCCTTGAGGAGACGAGGCAGTTGTGGTGGCTTGGAGGAGGGCAATGGTTTCCCTTAGTTGCAACGCTGAACAGGCTGATCCGAAGCGCTATGAATAAGGAGCTCGTGACATGGCAGCTCGGTGCCATAGGAAGATAACGTTTTTGTACGTCTTTGGAGGTAGGGATTAGAATAAAATTTTTTGAGGAGCTAGTGGTCCTTTCCCACTCTAGAAGTATCCTTTAGGTCTGCTGTGTATACGTTGGAGATTGTCCATGATGATGGGTATATGGCAAGTTTTTTTCGGGAAGTTCAAAGTAGAAGTGCAGGATGAATGTTTTGACCATAGGTGTAACTCTTTGAGAGGAGGCAACTGAGAGATGGCACAGGAGGCATTCAAGCAGATCAAACTCACAAGAGGCTGACCAGTTTAGAACTCCTAACTTGGATCATGAAGAGGACAAACCGAGTGGAGTTCAACATAGCAATCGGAGGCAATCGAAAGAGAGGGATGTATATCAACAAAGGATTAATCAAGTTAAGCAATGCCAACAGTAGCTGGATGTGATGTGCATGAGGATTCAGAATATGTCCGAAGATAATGCCTTGAAGGGACGGAGGTAATTGGGCACTTCTCCTTTGGGGATCATCAGGGAAGGGCACTGGAGCAGGTATCATTTTCAGTAGGACTCGAGCCTGAGGAAGCCTTACGGCTAGTGTTAAAGCCCATCCCCAAGCCCTCTCCAGGCCACGCCATAGTGCGCATGATCATCAGCGTCATTGATCCAGTCGACATCACCTTCATCAAGGAGTGCAGACTCTCTTCCTTCAGCGGAGCTATTCCAGGTTCAGAGGGAGTCGGCATTGTACACGATGTTGGTGTAGGTGTTACGGGCTTTCAAGTTGGAGAACGGGTGGTTCCTGTGATATATTGGGACTACTTTGTTGGGAAAGGTCAGGGAGCATGGCAGGACTTTATAGAGATAGCAGAGACGGATTTAATTTCTCTTCCGGAGAGTGTGACAGATGAAGCAGCAAGTTTATTTATAATCAGTCCATGGACTGTGTTTGGCCTTTTAAAAGATCTTGCAATACCAAGAGGAGAATTTCTACTGCAGACAGCTGGAGGTTCTGTTATTGGCAGATGAGGTTATAAATAGCTCAAAGGAAGGTAGTTGCATCAGCTGTGCGGGATTATGGCAATGTTTATGTTTATGGAATGATTTCATCACAAGATGTTGTTGTGGCTGCACATGACTTGATGCGAAAAGTGAATGTAACATTCTGGAACTTGACTAGATACCTAAAAAGCAAGGAAAGAAAGCAAGATCTTCTAGCAACATTGCCAGGATTGTTTGAAAATAAAGTGTTGACACCCCTTGTTGCCAATAAAGTACAATTTAGCCACTATAAGAAGGCTTTGTTGGAGTCCATGGCTAGTGGAAGATCTGGCAAGGTTCTGCTTTTACATTAAGGTTTGTGGAGCTGATTTCCGAGTATCAATCGATGTGAATTGTAAACTGCAATAGATGCTGCTCAGATGAGAACCGAATGTACTTGGATTCTGGTCAACGGCCAATCAAGTCAATTGGTATACTCAGTTCATCCATTGACTCTTTACGTTATGGTTCAGTGCACATCATTTTGTTATCCTCAAGGGCAACGCTCAGATGTAACATGACCATTTATTATGGAGTTTTTTATCTTGCTTGCTTTCAATGTTAGGTTGACATAACTAAGGTCTTCAATGTCATCCGAGATGGACACTTGAATATATGAACTTTGATCTATTATGATCTCTGATTCGATATGTGCAATGGAATGCCTCAATGAAATGAATCTCTTCTTTCTGAAAAAAGAGTGGGTGTTCTTGGGAGTAGCTTGGGAGTGAGTAGCGAGAGAGAGAGAGACCTCAAGGAGTAACCACCAGAGTTGGATATCCGCTTGTGCATGTAGTTTCTGTCCATTTTATTGACACAGTGGAGCAAAATTGTGGACTTAAAGAAACTGAAACTGACCTAGGATCAGAAGGGTTGGCTAAAATATCATTGAGCGTATGCATTTTCCCTTGGCTTAAAGGTAAACATTTTGGTGCGTTTGCCGCGAACATATGAGCTAGTGCATAGACATAGGAAGAATCCGTTGCGAGATAATTGTGGGCTCTAAGTAATCCAAGTAGACCGATTGCGAGGGGTTAAGCAAAATAAAGGCTTCCACAATCACTTTTTCCGTGGCCGTTAGAGCTTCATCATTTTGGTGCGTTTGCCGGGATTTGGCTTAGCACATCTCATTGAGAGTGCTACGAGTTCGCTTGGTGCCCCAATCGTGTGGCACAGCCAAGTCGATCCCAAATCTGCTTTGATTTTCATTAGAGAAATGGCCCAACAAAGACAAGCCTCTAGTTTTGAGAAAGCGAATATAAGGCAACCGAATTTTGGACAAAATAGGAGATGGATAGATTCTCGTCCGACCATGAGACATCATGTGAACCGAGGGTGGCGATTTGGCCCGATATCAAATTATGTGAGATGCTGGTGTTGCGAGCAGATTGGGCATATAGCCAAATATTGCCCTCGTGTATGCACCCCGTTGGATTTTGTCCCCACATGTGCGGACTGCGGGAAAAAGAGACTATGCGAGCACGTGTGTGGCTCAAAAGAGGTGATTGACCTAAAGGTCGCAACGAATGAACCAGATAGGTGCTTATCCTCCTTGTATGTGGAAGTTGACAAGGGTGGAGTTACTTCGTCAACGGAGACTGCGAGAGCAAGTGAAAGCAAGGACACTAGATCTCATGATCGAGACTTGGTAGAACTCGTAAAGAGCTTGGAATGTCAAGTCAATTTGCTTCGGGTAGAGCGAGATAACGAGAGGATCAAAATAGAGAAATTAGAGGAAAATCAAGTGAAAATGGCCGAGGTCCTAGGAACTTGGGAAAAGCAAGTACGAATGTTGAAAAATGAAAACAAGGAGTGGAAAAGAGTAAATAAAAGCTGGAGGCAAGATCTTGTAAATCCCGAGAGTGAAAACATGGTCTGGGACTTGAGATCCGGCTTGATGGTAGCCGACTGCTTTGGAGTTGCGATCGAAGGAGAGCTCTCAAGAGACGAGGATGACCTAATGAGGAGAGTCGAGGGAATGGAGCATGAAATTGAGAAGGTACAAAGCATAATCCGTCGATATAGTGATCAAGCGGGTAAGGCATGTGACGAGTTCCACCTGGAGTTAGAAAGAATGAAGAGTGCCCAAGCGGAGAGTGATGAGAAAGTGAGACGTGTAGAGAAAGAGAATGCAAAACTGAGTAGCAAGCTCGGTAGGTGGATGAATCTGAAAGACGATGAGATGCGAGTACAGGTAGAGGACCCGAAAGCAGAAAAAATGGAGGAAGAGCTGAAAGCGGTGTTGGATAGGTTGGATGCATTCGGAACGGAGTTAGAAGAAATGAAGAATGAATTGTTGAAGAAGGTAGATGATCTAAATGAAGAAAATATGAGTAGGATTTGGGAGGAAAGATCGATTAGAGAGGAAGTCGAGAAGTTGACTGTTCGAGTTGAGAAGAGGGAGGATGTTCCCCTCGAATCTGCAAAAAGGGTGAGAGAGGATAAAGAGATGGAGCAAATATGGAATCGGTTCCGAGGCATCGACTGTGACTTGTTCCAATATCAGAGTGATATTGAGCACAACAAACAAGGATTAAGGGACTTAGCGGCGAGGCTTGAATCATTGAGGAGCACAATGAGCAATAATAATTTTTCAGGTCATTTGTCGAATCATGTGGAATCTCTGTGAGGCAGAGGTTGGAGATGAAAAAATAGACGAGGCAATGGATGTTGGTGAGGATGGCTTGAGTCTGATTAGGGTTTGCTTTGTGGATTGTGAGTCAGAGATGTGAGGACGGGTGGACCAAGTGTGTTGTACACTTAGGAACTGAAGTGACACTTTCTGAGGTTTTAGGTCGGCAAAGTAATTAGTGTGTGTGGGTTTTTGCGAGGACGGGTTGACCATGGCATTAGTGGCTGAATTTTGGCTTGAGTGGCAGCAAAGAGGAGATATGTCTCATTGGGATGTCCACGAGGGGATATATGTGTGTGTGTCGTGATTGGGATGGTTGGGAAAAGATCCTTTCTTTTGTCTCCTAACTCTCGAGATGCGGGAATGAAAAGAAAATGAGAAAAATATATGTTTGTGTATGTGTGAGTGTGGCTACGCGCGTATGTGGGCCGATAGGTGGGTGGACCCACTTTGGCCGGGTGGTCAAAGCCACGAACCGACGTCGGTCTCACATAGGGCTAGCTGTCTGTGTGTCGTGCGCTGCGTTGGGTTGGTAGATGGGTGGAACAAACTCGATCGGGTGGTCGAGTCCACGATTCGCATCCAACTTCGGCGTAGGCCGGCAAGTGTGAGTAAATATGTGAAAAAAAAAATGATGAACAAAGGGAAAAAATGTGGAAAAAATGAATGAGAAGAATTCCTCGCTCGAGGGGGGACATAAGAGAGGTGAGAGAGCATGATGCTCGGATGGGAATATATGTGTTTGTGTTGTGGGGATATGGGAATGTGTGGACTCCCGATGAAACATGTCAAATTGAAGCTTAAGCTCGGCTAGGGTTTTGGTTGCAATGTGTCTATGGAAAGCTTGGACTTGAGGGATCCAATCGTGCTAGTTGTATTGTTTGTCTGCAAACCTTCCGGAAGTGTTCAGTTTGGCTCTTAGGTGGTGCAATGACTTGTGAAGTTCGGAATCGCATCGACGATGAGTGATCTTGTTAGAGTGAGCTCGTGTTAGGCTTGAGTGGTCTTTGTCGTGTGTCCATCAATTTAGGAGAGGTGGTGGCGACCAAGCATAGGATCTGATTGATGAGTGAAAGAGCACAAAATAGATGAAAAGACAAGTGGGAATAGAAAACCCTAGGTGGGAAGGGGAATGGAAAATCGGCGAGAGAACTCAGCTAGAAACGAGAAAAAGAAATCAGGAAAGCGATCGTATGGCCAAGAAGAGTATCAAAAATAAAAGTGGGGAATGGTTTTGATTATATATGGTGTGTGTGGAAAGTGTGTTGAGTATGCATGTGGAACAAAGATTCGTGATGTGTTGAATGAGTAGTCGAGAAGAGTGACGAGAGCGAATGTGGACATGTCTTCTGTTTGCATGTATGTATGTTGTGTGTGACGAGAATGCATGGGTGACACGGATCATGATGTGTGTGCTGAGTATATATGTGTGATGTGGATGAAGGATATGATTGTCTTTCCATTTTGGTTGTACATATTGTAATTTGATGAGAAAATGATCTAATGTTTTAATGAAGTTTGCAGACAGGTGGACATGTCAATGAAGATGCGAGAGGATGGACAAAGATGGTAAGTGGAATGATTGGATTTTGGTACTAACAAATGATTGTACGAGTATGATTTCAGGTGCTACATTGAGGAAGAAGAGTATGGTCATGCAAGGTAAAGATTTGTATTTGATTGAGTGATGATTACATGTTGGAACTGGAGTGCAGGTAGCATATCGCTCGTCGAGGACGACTTCGCAATTAAGAAGAGGGGAGTATGTTAGCCCACAATTTGGCTGGTTTTGATGCACTAATGTGGTTCTATTTGGCAGGAAAATGCGTTTGATTTCAGGTACTTGAAGAGTGGATTTGATGATGGAGGAGAAGTATTTGGAGTGTGTAGAGCCCTCCTACGGACATGAGGCATGGGGGCTATTTGGTGTGGTTTGCTACACCGGTGTATTGGACAGAGGATGAGGACGTAGAAATCTCGAAAGAAATGGAAAAATTGACTCGTTCGATCTGTTGGAAGCTTGTGGCAAAGTTTGTTGATGAGTCCATAGGCATTGATGGACCGCGGCTAATTTTCATGCAATTTCAAGAGGGGAAGTTTTTTTAAAAACACTCTAACTCTCCCCACTTCATCTTATCAAAAAGCAGGGAGTCGATTGGCTGGAGATTTTTTTTGGAAGATAAGGGGGGGCTATTCACTCGGGAGCTTCTTCTCTCTTGTTTTTTTGTTGAAAGTTTTTTTTTGGTGGTGCGGGCAGGAGTGCATTCGGAGGAGAGTGCTCTCTCTCAGTCTTTTCCTAATTTCGAGGTCGCCTTGAGGAGACGAGGCAGTTGTGGTGGCTTGGAGGAGGGCAATGGTTTCCCTTAGTTGCAACGCTGAACAGGCTGATCCGAAGCGCTATGAATAAGGAGCTCGTGACATGGCAGCTCGGTGCCATAGGAAGATAACGTTTTTGTACGTCTTTGGAGGTAGGGATTAGAATAAAATTTTTTGAGGAGCTAGTGGTCCTTTCCCACTCTAGAAGTATCCTTGAGGTCTGCTGTGTATACGTTGGAGATTGTCCATGATGATGGGTATATGGCAAGTTTTTTTCAGGAAGTTCAAAGTAGAAGTGCAGGATGAATGTTTTGACCATAGGTGTAACTCTTTGAGAGGAGGCAACTGAGAGATGGCACAGGAGGCATTCAAGCAGATCAAACTCACAAGAGGCTGACCAGTTTAGAACTCCTAACTTGGATCATGAAGAGGACAAACCGAGTGGAGTTCAACATAGCAATCGGAGGCAATCGAAAGAGAGGGATGTATATCAACAAAGGATTAATCAAGTTAAGCAATGCCAACAGTAGCTGGATGTGATGTGCATGAGGATTCAGAATATGTCCGAAGATAATGCCTTGAAGGGACGGAGGTAATTGGGCACTTCTCCTTTGGGGATCATCAGGGAAGGGCACTGGAGCAGGTATCATTTTCAGTAGGACTCGAGCCTGAGGAAGCCTTACGGCTAGTGTTAAAGCCCATCCCCAAGCCCTCTCCAGGCCACGCCATAGTGCGCATGATCATCAGCGTCATTGATCCAGTCGACATCACCTTCATCAAGGAGTGCAGACTCTCTTCCTTCAGCGGAGCTATTCCAGGTTCAGAGGGAGTCGGCATTGTACACGATGTTGGTGAAGGTGTTACGGGCTTTCAAGTTGGAGAACGGGTGGTTCCTGTGATATATTGGGACTACTTTGTTGGGAAAGGTCAGGGAGCATGGCAGGACTTTATAGAGATAGCAGAGACGGATTTAATTTCTCTTCCGGAGAGTGTGACAGATGAAGCAGCAAGTTTATTTATAATCAGTCCATGGACTGTGTTTGGCCTTTTAAAAGATCTTGCAATACCAAGAGGAGAATTTCTACTACAGACAGCTGGAGGTTCTGTTATTGGCAGATGAGGTTATAAATAGCTCAAAGGAAGGTAGTTGCATCAGCTGTGCGGGATTATGGCAATGTTTATGTTTATGGAATGATTTCATCACAAGATGTTGTTGTGGCTGCACATGACTTGATGCGAAAAGTGAATGTAACATTCTGGAACTTGACTAGATACCTAAAAAGCAAGGAAAGAAAGCAAGATCTTCTAGCAACATTGCCAGGATTGTTTGAAAATAAAGTGTTGACACCCCTTGTTGCCAATAAAGTACAATTTAGCCACTATAAGAAGGCTTTGTTGGAGTCCATGGCTAGTGGAAGATCTGGCAAGGTTCTGCTTTTACATTAAGGTTTGTGGAGCTGATTTCCGAGTATCAATCGATGTGAATTGTAAACTGCAACAGATGCTGCTCAGATGAGAACTGAATGTACTTGGATTCTGGTCAACGGCCAATCAAGTCAATTGGTATACTCAGTTCATCCATTGACTCTTTACGTTATGGTTCAGTGCACATCATTTTGTTATCCTCAAGGGCAACGCTCAGATGTAACATGACCATTTATTATGGAGTTTTTTATCTTGCTTGCTTTCAATGTTAGGTTGACATAACTAAGGTCTTCAATGTCATCCGAGATGGACACTTGAATATATGAACTTTGATCTATTATGATCTCTGATTCGATATGTGCAATGGAATGCCTCAATGAAATGAATCTCTTCTTTCTGAAAAAAGAGTGGGTGTTCTTGGGAGTAGCTTGGGAGTGAGTAGCGAGAGAGAGAGATACCTCAAGGAGTAACCACCAGAGTTGGATATCCGCTTGTGCATGTAGTTTCTGTCCATTTTATTGACACAGTGGAGCAAAATTGTGGACTTAAAGAAACTGAAACTGACCTAGGATAAGAAGGGTTGGGTAAAATATCATTGAGCGTATGCATTTTCCCTTGGCTTAAAGGTAAACATTTTGGTGCGTTTGCCGGGAACATATGAGCTAGTGCATAGACATAGGAAGAATCCGTTGCGAGATAATTGTGGGCTCTAAGTAATCCAAGTAGACCGATTGCGAGGGGTTAAGCAAAATAAAGGCTTCCACAATCACTTTTTCCGTGGCCGTTAGAGCTTCATCAACAACTTGCTCTAGTGACTATGGGATGGGGTTTGCATAATCATAGAGTTGCCTCACCCAACATGGCAATGGCTTTTCCACTTGGGTGACAACAAGTTGGTGACTTTCAAACTCATTATTTGAAGATGATGCTTCCTTCTCTTGTGTAGAAGGGATAGCTATCTGGCTAGGTTCATAGTGGATTGCCCCTTTGCTTGATGATAAAGTGGAAGCTATCTTTTCCTCCTCCATTGCATGTGGCTACTCCTCCTTAAACAACACATCACAACTTGCCATGATCTTCTTAACCTCAGGGTCATAAAGCTTTCAAGCCTTCTTATCCTTGTTGTACCCTAAGAAGATACATTTGATGCTTTTTGGTTGAAGCTTGTTTCTCTCCCTATCTGGAACATGTACATAACATTCACTTCCAAATACTTTGAAACCGAATGAGATGGCCTTTTACCAGTGTAGGCCTCTTGTGGAGTATTTCCATCAAGTGCCTTGGTGTAGCTTCAATTCAAGATGTAGACATCAGTGTTGATAGCCTTTGCCCGAAATTGATTAGGCAAATCCTTTCCCCTCAATATGCACCTTATCATCACCATGATGATTCCATTTTGAAGTTCTGCAACACTATTTTGTTGAGGGCTATGTGCTTGTTGACCTTCGGATCTTGTAAAATGCACGTAGGCAGAGGATATTATAGAAACAAAATCTCACAAAAGTGCTCAGAGAATAAAAAGAGAAAAGAGAATATACACTAGATTCGGTACAATCTCCCCCCCCACATACTGTGATGGAAAGAAGCTCTACATTATTTCAAAATTTAGGTTCCAAAATAGATGTTAGCTCTGCATTTCATCCTAAAAGTAATCGACAAAGTGGAGCTACGAATAGTATAATTTTAGATTTATTACGTTGTTATTCTTTAGATAATCCAAGTAATTAGGATGAGAAACTCCCTTTACTACAGTTTGCATATAATAACGCAACACATACCGCTACTGGATGTGCATCGTATGAAATTATGTACGGTAAAAAGCTTCCTACTCCCATGACTCTCACTCAAACTAATATACTGATGGCTGATTCTTTTGCACAAGATCATATTTCTACATGCCATGAGGTTCATGAGCACATTAAAAAGAGTCAAGAATGTTACATGCATAATGTTAATAAGAAACACATAGCTAAAGAGTTTAATGAAAATGACATTGTATGGTTATGAATAATTAAAAGACGTTTGAAAAATATTTCACAACATCCTAAGGTTAAATGGCAGTCAACACTACCGCACGGATAGACAAACGGTGGCACTCACCTAATCTTGTAAACCCTTGTTCTTGTGGGATAAGGAGGGTCCCATGGGTACTATGCCCTTCCTTGTACAACTGCTATTTCAAAGTTAAAGTCCACGGGAGTAGGCCTCCGCCGAACCTCCATTTAAAAAAAAAACATCCTAAGGTTAAAATTGCACCATGTTATTATGGACCTTTCTGTATTATTTTGAAAACTAATGAGGATGCTTTTAGACTAGACATATCTTCTCATTGGAATATACATAATTCTTTTCATATTAGTTTATTGAAATCCTCTAAAGGAACTGTGTTGCTCACTCCTATTTTGGATGATTCTCGTTTGCTAGAAGAGGATGTTGAAATTTTAATTCTAGAGAAAATACTTGATTATGATGTTAGTACTACATGCATAGGTAACCAATGTGCCTACCTTTACTTTGCATTTAGGGGTTGTAAGGAACTATAAAGGTCTTTTCTACTCATCACGTGATGAGAGGCACCCCTATCTAAAACCCATAATTCATTGGTTCCTCAATCTTCAATCGAGGAGCATATCTCCTCTATCCTAACAAATAACTCAAGCTCTATTTGGTAGACTCCTTGCCTTTGCCACCTTTTGAAGAGAAAATGTTCTCTTTTGCCTTCTGGATATAACTATCTTGTATTCTGTGGCCTTTCTTCTTGCAGTGGAAAAAGTCTGCCTTGAACTTCATTTTTTCATTCTTCTTTTTTTCTCAAAGAGTCTTCTTTGCCTCGTTTGACATTCGCTATGAATGCAGCATCTCCTTTGTAGCCACCACTCCTTGCCTTGATCCTCAACTCCTCCTCCATGAGTAAGGCAATGAATTCTTCAAGTGTTAGTGGTTGAGGTCCAATTTTAGTATTAAGAGCAGTTAGCATACCATCAAACTTTAGTGGCTAGATTCAAAGACAATGCCAAGCTAGCTCCCCAGTTGACTTTTGAACACCTTCTCCCACCATTTGATCTAGTAGATTCTTTATGCGAGTGATAAACACCTCTACACTTTCCCCATCAACAAACTTTTCTATAGCTATGTTTCTACTGCTAGCTGATTCTTCGAGCTCTAAATTTGTGTCTGATTAGGAGTTTCATATTGATTTCTCAATGTGTTCCATGCTTCACATGCTTTGGTAGTATATTCAATGAGTGTCAAAACACTATCAATAGTAGTTCTAACTAGAGCATAGAGTGCATCTGCATTTTTACGTTTCCAAGCACGTAGAAGATTAGCAACCAGAGGAATCATTTGACCAGGATTTTTTGGATCAAGTGTTTATTGGGGCTCATGATTAGTTGAAAGAATGTTCTCTAGAAGCTCATATGAATCAACAATAGAAGTGACTTTAAACATCCACAGGGTGTAGTTCATACGATCAAGTTTACCTTGCATGAAGGCAGGTGGTCATATCCGCAACATTGGGATGATCGCCATCATTGTTGCTCCTATCTATGCTTCATCTATTCCTATTGACAAAGCACCTTGATTCCCAATTGTAGACGATGATGCACCACTTGACATATTCTAGTCTTTGTCATTGAAGCCTCTACAACCTCTGTGTTTTTTCTTCTACACCACTCAAAACCTCATGAGCTCTAATACCATGTAAGAAAATAATAGCATAGCAGAGTAGACCAATAGATAAAGTTGAAAGACAAATGCAAACAAAGATATATGAAAACTAAGAGTTAAAGAACCCAAATTCTGAGATTTCCAGGCGTAATGCACTTACAATGATGGTGATGTCCACTCGTGCACTCCCAATGTGGAGCTTAGATGGCAATCTAAACAAACTCTAGATGAAGGGCTTACTAGTGTGCAAAGCTCTATAAAGCTCAACATGGGCCATGCTTATATACCATTTAATATCTCCATGATCAGAATTCCCTGTAGAAGGGGGCAAGTTCCCCCTCTACACTCCCCCCATTAAGATTCTATGGAAACTATGGAGTGCCATAAGGCCTTTATTTTTCACCTTGAAAAATAACCCAAATGGCCGAAAAGTTTATGCCCTACCTAGCCTAGTGGCTAGCCTCACAAAGATCATCTATTACCATAAACAATCACACATAGACCTCATCTAACTTGGATTTTAGAGTTTCACAAATGTGTGGGTGGAGTATTGAGTGTATTGAGTATATCTACCAATTGCACACTCCATAAGCTCAATTTAACTCGGTCATTGTTAGCCCATTTCATCCATTCACGAAGTTAAAAAAAATACGTCCTCCTCAAATTATCTACAGACCATCAAGTTGACGAAGGTTGATTAATTAAAGTTTGGAAGATAAATTTCATTGACCCTTGTCTACTATTTTAGTTGAGCTAGATCCATTAATTTAATCAACCTTAGATGACTTTATGAGCTTCCTAAAGACTATAGGTAGACGAAACGGTAGTCAAGGCAGAGAGAGAGAGAGAGAGAGAGAGAGAGAGAGAGAGAGAGAGAGAGAGAGAGACTATAGGCATATTGCCCACGCATTCAGGTGGAGTGAGTCGTGTGAATCTTAATCGGAGGGAACACAAAAGAACATTTGATAAGCATTCACTTCTTCTTTCGAGGGAAAAGATCATTGTGCCTAAAGTAGGTTTATTTGTTGATTTCATCAATGTAGTATCTTGGATATAGGAAGGAAATTAATTTCCTGTTAAGCGTTGAAGTTGAGTCGGTCGTTAAGCGGAGGCGTTGAAGAATGATGATGAACACAAATGTCATGTAGATGTAGATGGTAATGCAGTCGTAATAGGAAGGACTGATGTAGTGATAAGGCTCCTTTCTCTTGTCGTACACATCAGGCTTCGGCTTGTAATAGACAACATGTCTGGGTTTTATGCGATGGTAGTTCTTCTTGTACGATCTAAGGGTCTGGCTGGCCGGTTCAGACACATCTGAAATTGGACACCAGTTGGTCACCCGTATGTATGACCAAGGATCTCGAAACTAGACTTACGTAGTAGGTCATGTGCTCTTGTAAACAAGTGATCCACTTAGCTTAGTGGTTAAGTCTCAAGGGTGTGAAGGAGGAGGTCTTGGGTTCAAGTCCATGGGGTACATGGGGAGAGTATTTTGCCCAAAGAGATCTAGAGCCTTCTAGAAGCATCCATTTGAGTTAACTCAAGTTCACTGGGACACTTGGTGCACATGGAGTTACATGGCCAATGCCCAAGAAGGCAATCCCCTAGAAAGGGCTATATATAGAGGCATATGTTTGGGAGGAGAGTCATCTCTCTAACATGTGGTGGTTGTAATTCTCATTCTCTTGCATTATCCTAGACCATGTTTAACTTCTCTTGGTTTCGTCTTCGATCATTTACACCAAAAACATATTATAATCTATAATATTCCTCCTTTTTAAAGGTCGAAACTCATTAATGCATGATTTATCTCATCAATGTTGATCTCTTTCTTCTCATGAGTGATAGAAATATAATCTTAGAATTGAGTTCCAACTATCTCAATCTAGACTAACTTCTGAAAATCATTGACTTCTTCATTAAAGTAAAGGATATCATCAATGTTTTTCACACCTTCCCCTCCACACTAAGAATTATTTATGAATGTTTAAAATGTTCTCTTAAGCTATTGATTATGGCCTTATGGAAGTCTACAAATCCTCGAATTCTTGTAATAGATTTTAGTAAAGGTTATTTTCCATGTAGATTTGAGGATGTCAAGATGCATTTTGTAGGTATCTCTTTGCAAATCAAACCTCTACAAAAGGTTTTCTTTACAATCACTTTATCCAATGATTTGTTGAATATGGGGTCAGTTAATTCTTAGAAGGAATAGCCTTGGATTTATTCTTAGAAGGAATAGCCTTGGATTTATGTCTGCAAGGCATACTTAACGGATTTCTCTTTGTTAGGGAAAACTAAAAGTGCCACTTAAAATAAAAAAGTAAGTTCTACTGACAAGCCAACAACGAATTTGAAAGGACTAGAAATCCATGGCACTAGCCTAAAATATAAAGAGGGTATGATTCTCTAGGAAGAGCTACTGTTTTTGCATGATCAATGCTTTGATAAACAGCTTCCCAATTAAATATGTTTCTCGAAAAATTATAAGTTTATTTTACTCCTCATCCGAAAAATCCAAGATAAGCAGTGACTAATCTCAATGATTGCAAGGAAGAAAACAATCTTAAAAACATAAAGACAAGGAAGAAAACAAAATCTTGAAATACATAGCAAGATCTCTACTTTCCAAGTTTTAGGATGATGATAAATTCGATGGAATAATAGAAGTTTATTGAATTTTGCATAAAATTAGTTTCTTTTAAACAAATATGAATTCCTTTTTTCTGAACCACTTCTTTTCCTTTTCATCAAAATAGTTTCGAAGAGAGAATTGTTCGATCAAAACAGTATTTGATTGGAAATCTATTGATCAAGAGATCGTTTTTCTAAATGAAATGCTTTCTCAATATTATCCGGGATTTTTATTCCCTATGATATTTACTCTCAAACAACATACATAATACACGCAAACAAATCATAAGCCTATTCTCAGAAAGTATTCAGAAGTTGTGAAGTAACCATTGAACTCCTATAAGGATTCAAAGAGAGAGAAAGAAAGAGAGAGAGCACACGTACGGGGAGCCTCGTTCTTCTAAACTCATAACTACACGCGCGCGCGCGCACACACACACACATATATATATATATATATATATGTGTGTGTGTGTGTCTGTACGTGTGTGTGTGAGAGAGATCATTGGAGATGGTGCATAAGTTCCATGCGATCCCCTTTTTGTCGCATACTCTCTCTCTCTATCTCTCTCTATATATAAATATATAAATAAATAAATAAATAAATAAATAAATAAATATATATATATAAATTATATATATATATATATATATATATATATATATGGAGAGAGAGAGTATGCGAAGAAAGGGAGGTTGCATGGAACTTATGCACCACCCCCAATGATCTCTCATGTAAGGATCAATGTGAGCATAAGCAGAAACATATACAAAGAATGATGTAGGATATACAAAGAATGATATACGACTATAGAATAATGTAGACGAAGAATGTGATCTCAACTCATCCCAATTGTCCCACATCAACTATTTCAAAAAAAAAACGTAAATACTCATGAAGCCCACCAAGTCATAGAGATTAGTTTGTCCCTCCGGCAAAAATCCTACAAATGGTAGATGAGCCTAAAGGAGTCCCAGAGGATTCTTGAGACTTCGAATCAATTTGAAGAACAATTCAAAAAGAGTTCTCACTAGCAAATGAGGGTGAATGCAACTAGGAAGAGTGGGACAAGGTGCTTCAATGAGGATGTCCCCTCTCCTTTTGTATTTCTCATTATTGAGAAATAAATCTTAAACTTCAAAATTTAGATGAATCCCATAAGGTTAGAGGTTTTGTCCATGGCCTCGATAAGCAAACTTAACATGAATTGAAGAGAAGTGCTCGTAAGAGTTTGGAAGATATCATAAAATTAGCACAAATCCACAAAGATCTTGCTAAGTTGGAGGCATAAACACTTCATATTATCAGGGATAATAGAAGATTTAAAAGAAATAAATAAAAAATAAACTCTTTGAAGAGAGAAGACTTTAAGAATCCTTGATTTTTAGGGCCAAAACATGGCCTTGATGTTGAGACAAAGCAAAGAATGAAAATCTTTGCTTTTAGTGCTTAACCCCACGATATTTAAGTAAAAATTGTACTATAAGGGTGCAAGAGAAAGCCACCAAGTGAGTAAAACAAAACTGAAAGTGGAAGTCATGCATAAAGATTGCACATATCAATGTTGTTTGTCTTATTCTATGTGGGTCCAAAATCATTTTGGACTATGTCTTAGTCAAACTCCATGCGTGCATAAGAGGGGAAAGAGCCAGAGTCCTGATAGATGAGTCACCCATCCATAACTTGATGAATTACTCATTGGTGAAGAGACTAAAGTTGACTCAAGAGAAGTCTCCACATCAGTATATAGTGTACATGATGCAAGGAAAAGACAACAAAGTGTGGGATACTATGATTGCTGATTTTGAAATTGAGTTTCAATGATGTAAGGCAGAATTGATTTTTAGATCATGCATATGGAAATAATTGATGTGATGTTGGTTAGAGAGTGGCCTTGGGGTCTAGGTAGATCACTTAAAAGGATTTACTTGTTGAGTAATTTGGCATTTCAAAGGAATGGAATCCGTGAAAGACTATATACTGAAGTGTAAAAAATACCAAGTAAATAAAGGATAAAAGTTCAAGATAAGAGGCTTGTTATACCCTTTGGAATTCCCAATGGAAAATGGAAAGCATTTCCATGCACCTTATCATGGGCTTGCCTTGAACCCAATAAAGCCATGATGCAAATTGGTTCATAGACCAAAATGGCTCCTTTCATGCCTACTCAAACAATAGTTAAAACTCCTAAAGTAGCTAAAAATGTTTATAGAATATCTCTACCAAATCTATTGTGTACCTCAAAACCTATTGTTTGATACATATAGAAATCTCACAAGCCATTTTTGGAGAACTATGTTAAGTAGGCTAGAAACAAAGTTAAATATGAGTACAACTCAATATCCACATTTGGGTGGTCAAAGTAAAAGGTTAAATCAAATACTTGAAGATATGTTATGAGTCTACACATCTTAGAACCAAAATAATTCAAAAGACTATTTACTTTCAGTTGAGTTTGCTTAGTGCTAAGCATTCAATAACTGAATATAATCCCTTTATGTTGATATGTGGGTTCTAGCTAAGGGCACCATGTGTAGTTGGATTGCAAAAATGAGAAAGTTCAAGCAGCTAAACATTTGTTGGAAGGTATGAACTTGAAGCTAAGAACTAAAAAAAACTTCAGGAAAGCTCATGATAGAGTTAAAACATTTAACGAACTTAACAAGGGAGATATTTCCTTTCTAGTTGGAGAACAAGTATATTTGAAAGTTCCCAAGAAATCGAAAACTTTGAAAATAGGACCATGTCCTAAACTTTCTCCAAGTTTTCATGTAAGTAGATTGAAAAGAAAAGGGTATGAACAAGACAATCTTGTATCTTTAACTACAATAGTACAACAAAGTTCCCTTCACAAAATCCCTAATGGATTAGAGAAATTGATATGCACTTGAGGTGAAAAGAACAGGAATCATTCATACAAAGAGTGCCTAGAATAATGGAAGGATGGGACATAAGAAAGTGCCACTTGGTAACGAGTAAGTTCCGTCAAGAAGAATATTTTTCTCTTTTCCAACTCTGTATTAGGAATGAGGAAAATCTTTGAGAGTGAGTCCATGATCAATGATACTAATTGTGGTGCATGGGGAAATACTACACATAATATACCAACACACATTTTGGAAGATGAAAATGTTAAAGGATGAAGAATGTTGTATAACCCTTGGGTTAGATCCTTGAATAATGGCTCAATCCTTGAAAACCCTTGGTTTATTTATTTGAGTTAGACCCTTGAAGTTAGAATATTAATTCTTGTCTTTTACCTTCTAGGAATCCTTGGCTATTTATCTATTTGGAGCCTCAATTGAATGGTTCTTACCCTTAGATTTATTTATCCTAAGGTTTGAGAAACTTAGGCTTGGAAGAAGCTTCTCCCAAGTTCCACCTTGATTCATACGTGAAGAGAAGGCTCAGTTCAAATAGAAGTCATATGACTAGCCTTAAGAAAGTGTCCACCTGAGGGACACTTGGAGTGACATCTGGAAGTTTCATATGACATGCACACCTTGGATATTTGTTATATATATGGGTGGATATGTACTCTCACTCTCACTTGGTGTATATTTTCATCTAGCTTAGATCTCTCACAGAACTTGTATACATGATCTTCCTTTCCTTTGAACTTGAAACTTTGAGGTTGTTCTATGTTTACATCTTCTTGAAGATCATCATTGAGAAAAGCGCTTTTTACATCAAGTTGGTAAATGGGCCATTTGAATTGTGAACTTAATGCAATAATAATTCTTTTAGTTGTAAACCTTGTAGTAGTGGTAAAGATTTCTCGATAATCAATGCTATTTATAACCCTTAGCTACAAGTCTTGCATTGTACTTGTCCAAAGTACCATATAATTTGTACTTAACTTTGTATAGCTTTTGAACTCCAATATCTTGATGAATTGTAGGCTTTCCAACAAGTGTCTAAGTATTGTTCTTTTCAAGTGCATCCATTTTTGTCTGCATAGCTTCTTCCCACTCACGTTGATCTTGAGCTTTTTTTAAGTTTGAAGGCTCTCAAATTTGCACAATTTGGTGTGTGACTGCATAATTCACGTAGTGGCTTTGTTCATGTTGCTACTTTTTGATGAGTTTTTGAGATCTCCTAGGGTAGTGTGAAGTACTTGCTTCTGAGTTTTGCTTAGAGATAGTAGTATCCCCCTTTTAAATGTAGAGGCTTGGACTCAAACTTAAACTTGGATCTTTGGTTGAGTGCTTTGAAGCTTCATCAAAGATGATGTCTTTGGAAATAGTGATGGAGCTATTGTCAAGATCATAGAGTCTATATGCCTTAGAGTGTTCACCATAGCCAATGAATAGATGTTTCTTGGACTTAGATTGCAACTTGTATCTATATTGTTTTGGCATATGTACAAAAGCTTCACTTGTAAACACTCGAAAGAAGTTTATGCAACACTGTTTAAAAAAAGTGTTGCTTAAGCGACAATCTCTATATTTTTTTACAATTGAGGGCATTGTTATGCCCCGTTATTCTTCTAGTGTCAGCTCATGTTGTAAACCCAGGATCTCCTGGTGATAGAGTGAATGTGGCGAAGGAAATCATTATCATTTGATCATGTATAGTCGTGCAATCGAGTGGCCCGAGGCTGATCGTAATGTTGGCATGAGGCTGACCCTTGAGGTATGCATGAGTCACGACTCGTGAGTGATTGCGTTCAAATAGCATCTACGACTCAGCAAAACCAAGCACGACAACAAGAAGAGCGTAAGTTGAAACCGTGCAGAATTGATGTCACTTAGTGACAAGCTCTTCTCAAAGATGTCGCATGCTACTTACTAGAGGCTTTGTGGGACACAAATGGAAGTTCTTTTCAAAGATGTGGCAACTACTCCTTTGCTTTGTGGAACACAATTAGAGGAGAAGATCTTTAGAAAATATGGAGATTTTCACTAACTTTTAGTCAACACTAAGTTGGAACCTCTCTAGATTGATCCTTTGACATCCATAATGGAAGAAAATGAGATGAAAACGGGTTGCAAAAATAAGTGCATGAAAATTCTTTTGTACATGATTCAAACCCTAGAACGATAATAAATTTGAAGCTTAGGCTATATACTTCAGTGTTTCTAGACGTTGATAGTATTATTTCTCCGACATGGTGTAGTCTTGTGGTCTACCTTAGAAAAAAAAAACAAAAACAAAATGATTCATATGCTTTGGAAGCTTATGTCTTCTTACGTTTTTGGAGAGTAGAGCCAAAGGAATCCATTGGATTTACTTTAAGGGAAAAGGACAGTGGAAAAGATTCCACTATTAAATTGTTCTTTCTTAGAAGAGACGATGAGAGTATCTGATCTTTAGATTGCCTAAATAGGAGTGGTGCTTTTCTATCAAACACAATAGGTAGGTCACATAGTGAGTGGTTAGGTTGAGTCTCATCTGAAGACTCTAGAAAGAAATGATTATGTCTATTTCCAGTGATGGTCTACGGACATTAGTAAGACTTGGAGTAGAGTAAGGGCTTTTTTCTTTAGAGGTTCTTGGAGATAGGGATATATCTAACTTATTGGGTTACCAAAATTTTAGTTGATATTTTATGATGAAGAAGATGATTCACATCAATTAGGAGAATAGGTATTTATGGAGTATCTGAATCTTGAGATGGAATGCTTTTGCATTCAAATGGAAAAATACAAGGAAGAGAAAATAATGGAGTTTTCACTAGTGCCATTGATACTCTTCCAATAGAATATTAGTCCAAGGTTATGGATAAACCAAGGATATCCTATACATAAGTTAAAGTGAAGGGTTTGCATAGGACACAAGGGTGATTCAGGTAAGAACTATCACTTATGACTACACTTAAGGATTGGAATACCTTGAGAGACATGAGGGCAAGTCTATCATCTTAAGTCAAGAAGGGTTTGGAGTAACTTTTTCTATGGGAGTTTCTCCTATATTTCGAGGATTTGATGGTTTACTATATCCATTAAGGTATGGTCAAGGTTGAAAATTGCACTTGTCTTCCATATTATTACTCCAAAGATGATACATCATATTGACTAAGGTCGTTTGGATGATATTGGCAACATTGGAGAGATATTTTGGAAGTTCGGTGTATATGTGAGATAGTAAGCACTACCCAGATGGTTTCCCACCTTTGAGATGGTCTTTTATGAGATTTCTAAAATGAAAGGATACGGGGAAACAACACACAAATATGATCACGTACAATTTGTACATGAGGCTTGGGGGATGCCTAGAGTATTATATTTGTCTATTTTTGTGGACCAAAATGTTTTCCAAGGGTGAAAGAATGTTATAAAGGAACTTTTTGACATGAGGATCTGAGAGCTCAAGATAGATTTGAGAATATCTGACCTCATTTTCTCATTCAAGTGTAGGGTAGAAGCCTCGAGAGTTGACTTAAGTGAAGGTGTTTATGTTCTCTGAACAAGAAACTATGCTTGGCTTAGTGGTTAATTCATGTGGATGAGAAGGAGGAGGTCTTGGGTTCAAGTCCTATGAGAGTCATGGGAGATTGTTTTGCCCCAAGAGCTCTAGAGCCTTTTAGAAGTATCCATTTGAGTTAACTAGGACACAACATGGTTGACACCTGGATGGTTAGTATCCACTTGCAATAGTAAGAAATCCCTTGGAGAAAGCTATATATAGAGGCATATGGTTGGGAGGAAAAGAGACTTATCTCTCTTTCTAGTCGTTGTAATGCTTCATTTAGTTTCCCATATTTGTTTGCACAGTCTCTAAAAAATGACTTTTTGATGCTCAGAACATCAAAGTGATTATGTTGTAAACATTTTTCTTTGCTTATGTGTTGAAAAAAGGTCCAATCTTGTTTGCATGCCTTCACCTTGAAGGATTATGTTTCTCCTTTGTTACATACGAAGAGAAATCAAACCCTTTAACCATCAATTGTGAAGTTAATGCATTCTTTTATCTATGAAAGAGAGAGAGAGAGATAGATAGATAGATAGATAGATAGATAGATAGAGAGAGAGAGAGAGGCATGTAAATCAGCCTTGAAATCAGCAATATGCTTCTCATGAGGACCAGTGACCAGCACGTCATCAACATATACCACAATGATAAGAAGCACATCATTAGCACACTTAACATATAAGGTTCTTTCAGTTGGACTGTTCTCAAAAACATGTGCAATGAGATAGGCATGTATCTTTTCATACCAAGCACGTGGCGCTTGCTTTAAACCATATTATGCCTTCTTTAACCTGCACACCAGGTTTTCATGCCCTTTTTGCAAAAAGCCATGGGGCTGAAAAACATACACTTCTTCATGCAAGTCACTATTCAAAAATGTTGTTTTAATGTCCAACTGATGTACATTCCAACCATGATGAGCTCCAAGTGCACAGATGCTATGAAGAGTATTAATTCGGAAAGTAGGAGCAAAGGTTTCATCAAAATCAATGCCTCTTTCCTACACATAACCCTTTGCAACAAGCCTAGCCTTATACCTTTCAACTGTACCATCAGGCTTAAGCTTCAACTTCTATACCCACTTAGTAACAATGGCCTTCTTGCCAGGAGGCAAGTCACATAACGAAAAAGTACCATTCTTCATTATAGCATCGTATTCAAATTGCATAGCAGCCATCCAATTTTTTGAATTTTTTTCTTCATCAAATGAAACAGGATCATTCTCATCAGAGAGACTAGATGCAGCCATAGCATAGCAATCTGATGCAAACGAGGCACTATGAGAGCTTGAACGAGTACGATATGACATAGATGCATCTAATTTGCTATCATGCAAAGTCTGCACCAACCATTTTGGCATAGTTTTTGCCTCCTCAATATCAGCTCTCTCATCAACAAGTGCATCATGTAAATCTACATCAGAAATGGAATAATCTAAATCATCACATGAAACCTGGAAAGGCTAAGAAGTTGCTTCATTAGGACCAACACTAGACTATCCACCTGTAAAAAGAGGAAGCAAAGTATCATACATGTCTTTGGAGCTAACAGATGTCTTCTTAGTACATGAAAGCAATGGCTGAATAGCATCTTCCACAAAAACAACATCACGGATAACCAGAATCCATTTAGTCTGTGGATGATATTGACAATAGCCTTTACTCTCAAAACTGTACCCAATAAAAATGCATTTTACTGCTTTATCATCCAGTTTTCTGTGATGTTATTAGGCACGAATGCATATGCCAGACAACCAAAAACACACAGATGAGCAACATATGGCTTGCAAGCATGCCAAGCCTCGTATGGAGTGATATAATGTAGGGATTTAGTGGGACACCTCTTAAGTACATATGCTACACACATAATAGCCTCAAGCCAGAAACTATGTGGTAAAGCCTAACTCTTGACCATACACCTCGCCATCTCCATGAGTGACCTATTCTTTTGTTTAGCAACTCCATCCTATTGAGGTGTATACGACATTGTACACTACAGTTTTATCCAACGTTTAGCCAGAAATGGATTAAAATCAGAAGACATATATTCCCCCCCTTGATCAGAATGGAGGATGCCCATTTTACATGCTGACAGATTTTCAGCCCAAACCAAAAACTGTTTGAAGCACATGAACAATTCAGACTTTGCTTTCAGTGGATATACCCATGCATTCCTCGAATAATCATCAATGAAAGTCACGAAGTAAAGATAATTGTCAAAGGAGGGTGTCTGCATAGGACCACAAACATCACTATGAACAAGCTGCAATTTTTGCGTAGCCCGAACTGAACCATCTTTTGGAAATGAGGAGCACTGCATTTTGCCCAAAATAAAACCGTCGCATACATGTTGAGGGGGTGCCTCAAGTTTGGGAAAAGAGGATACTATTTCAGACTTCTACAGGCATAGCAAAGTAGCAAAATTTAGATGACCAAAGCATGCATGCCAAAGATTTGCATCTGTCATAGCCTGAGAATCATGTACTGCACATGCCAAATCATTCATAAATTTTTCATAGTATATGAGGTTATACAACCCTCGACATAAAATGCCAGAAGCAATAATAACATCGCCATTTGACATATCATGAACTGTACATCTCCCATCAACAAATTTCACAACCAAGCCAATCTTGACTAATGCAGAAACTAATAACAGGTTCTTGTTGATGTTTGGCACAAATAAAGCATCCGACAAGGTGAAGGAACTACCATCAACAGTAGTCTTAATTATCTTACCAACTATAGGATAAGAGGAGTTGTTGGCGCATGTAACAGTATTCCCTGTAGGGACAGGCTCGAGTGAAGAGAAGAAATTGTGATTCAAGGTTATATGTTTGGTCGCCCCACTATCAAAGTACCAAACATCTAAGTGTACTACAGACATGCACTGCTCATGATAAGATGGGTCAAAACTGCAAACAGTAGTAAATGCCCAGTCTTCATCCATCACAAGGTTAGTAGACTCTATTTTTGGAGTAGAGGCCTCTGCAACAACCATTCAAGCCTCTTTTTTCTTTGCCTCTTTTTGCAACCAGTTTAGGTAAATTCTTTATGATATGATCATTTCCTTTATAATACTTGCAAAACAATTTTTCCTTTTCTGATTTCTTCAAATCTTTGTCTCCTTCTTTGAATGTGAAGCATTTGCAGATTTCTGCTTGCTAGTTGAAGAGCTGTAGTTTCCTTTGCCCTTCTGACTAGCTAAGAAAGCTTGATGTGCAACACACATAATGGACTTGTTCTACCTTGACTGATCTTCCTACAACAGAACAGAGATTAAGTCCTCAAATGATAAGGCATTTGGATTGCCTTTCATCATCAACCAAAGAGTAGAAGCAAAACTCTAATATGAATCAGGAAGACCATTCAGAAGGGTGTGCACAAGTGAGCTATCTGGTATAACTTCATAAGTAGAAATCAACTGTTCCTTCAATTCTTTGATCTTTGTTAGAAAACTCTCCATAGAATCATCTTCATTCATGTGCTCACTCTCCAACTGTTTTTGGACGTAAGCAACACGAGCCTCATTCCTAGCTTCCTACAATGTGGTAAGTGAATCCCAAGCATCCTTAGTTGTTTTGCAAGAGCAATTGTTAGGAATAATGGCACGTTTTCTAGATAAAGCTATGAATGCATTGAAAGAACTTGGAGAAGCTTGTCGAAGGTAGAAAAGTGCGTTTCGAAGTGATGAAGTTTGGTCAAGCCAACCGGCACAAGACCAGCCCTTGAGCTTTTGGAGACTCAAATAGACCTTATAGGCATGCTATAAGTGCAAAGAAACACACTATGTACCTTGGAGTATCAAGGAGAATGAGTCGATACAAAACAGATAAGTTCGCGGGTCGACTAGCTCAAAAAACTTACTATCTATGGAAGAGACAATGAACTTCAAATGCCCATAGCGACCAGCGTGATTACAATTAGAAAAAATCCTTTTATGGGAGTGATACACATAGGGTTGAGTGTATGGAATGCACAAAAGTATAAGGAATAAGCAAAATATGCTACAGGAATGAATGCGACATTCACCGGTGGTACCTCCTATTTTTCAGGAATACGCAGAGATTGACCCCGAGGCAGAAAAACTGAGATTTCTCCAAATCTGCTGAACCCAATGCTTTGAAAATTTACAGGCATAAACTAGACACTAATACCTTTCCAATGAGTCCTCTTGCACTCAATTTGGAGCTCTGAGGAGAGAGCAGCAGCCTCTGCAAGATTACTGTTGGCGAAGAAGATGATGCAGAAATTGAAGGAGCAAGACAATGATGGTCACAAGTGTATGTATATTGCTTCCATGTATTTTACAAGTGATTCCAAGTCTTTATATAGACTCTAAGAGTGTTCCACGACTTTTACAACTTGCATTTGAATTCAATGAAGGTAGGAATGGTTGTTGGAGGGAATCAAATCACTTTCCTACAATCAAGGAAAAAAGTCAAGATCTTGATTGATCTATTTTTAGGTGATTGATTGCTTGATTGATTGCTTGATTGAATGCAACCTCAACCACCACAAATTCGTGGAATATGGGCTCTATATTTGTACCTTTACATGTGTAAAGCTCAAGGCTTTTACAATGGTAAATGAGCCATCAAAAATCTCTCAAAAAAATACAATAAATGAGCATATGAAAAAGAACTCTCCAACGGATATTCTTTCGATGCGATATCCTTTGATGTAGATCAAATCCACCTCAAGCATAGTGTAAGCTTGATGTTCCAACAGCTCCCCCTCAAGCTAAAGTATGCTTGAGTCTTCATTCTCTGATAGGTGGAATACCTGCCATAGCTTTGAATCTACAAAGCTTTATTCCATCAAGTGCCTTCGTCATCATATCTGCTACTTGCTTTTCAGTCGGAACAAAAGAAATGTCAATCTCCTTTGCCATGAGCTTCTCCCTGATGAAGTGATAATGGACTTCTATATGCTTGGTTCTCGCATGAAAAATAGGATTTGCCGCTAGATGCATGGAACTTACATTATCTCCAAATATGTGAGGTTTGGAACTCACAAGTCCCAAATCTGTATACAATGCTTTTAACCATATTGCCTCTTGAGTTGCTATGGTCAAGGCTCTGTACTCTGCTTCAGTTGAGGATAAAGCAACTGTTGGTTGCTTCTTGGAACTCCATGACACTAGCTTCGAACCTGCAAATGCTAAGTAACCAGATGTACTTTTTCTATCATCCTTAGCTCCTGCCCAATCTGCATCTGAGTAGATTTTGATATCCAAATCGGAAGAGTAAGGATAGAATATACCTTCGTTGATTGTACCTTTGAGATACTTAAGTACTCTCTTAGCCGCATCCATGTGTGGTCTTCTCGGTGAGTGCATGAACTGACTAAGCACTCCCACACTATATGAGATGTCTGCCCTTGTGTGAGTAGCATATATCAAGCTACCTACCAAGCTTTGATACTCTTTTATGTCTTCAATTTTCTCACCTTCATAAACACTAAGTTTATGATTCATCTCCAAAGGTGTATCTGCAGGTTTAGTGTTCTCCATTTTGAACTTGAGAAGAAGATCCTGAATGTATCTTCTTTGAGTCAAATACATTCCTTCATCTGTATATATCACCTGCATACCTAGGAAATATGTGAGCTCACCTAGGTCACTGATTTTGAATTCCTCTTGCATGTGTCTCTTGATCCTTTGAATGCCATTTAGATCATCACCTGTCACAATAATATCATCTACATATACACATAGATAGATAACCTCATTGTGATCCCTTTTGATGAATAGAGAAGGATCGGAGCTGCTAGCTTTGAACCCTTGGTCTTGAAGATATGTAACCAACCTGTAATTCCAAGCTCTTGGAGCTTGTTTCAATCCATACAATGCTTTCTTAAGTCTGCAAACATAAGATGGATGATTAGGGTTTTCAAAACCTGGTGGTTGTGACATGTATACCTCTTCACTTATCCAACCATTTAAGAATGCATTTTTCACATCAAGTTGGAGGAGTCTCCAATTCCTTGCAGCAGCTACACTTATCAATGTCCTGATTGTAGTCATCTTTGCAACTGGTGAGAATGTTTCCTCATAGTCTATACCATGAGTTTGTGAGCATCCTTTGGCAACTAATCTTGCCTTGTACCTGCAAACTGATCCATCTAAATTTCTTTTAACTTTGTATACCCATCTGCAACCAATTACCTTTTGATTCGGCGACATTGGAACCAAATCCCAAGTGTCCATTTCCTTCAATGCATCTATCTCTTCGTTCATGGCCTTTTCCCAATTAGGGTTTCCCTTTGCATCTTCATAGGTTGAGGGTTCCTCTGAAATAGAGTCTTTTGCCAAGTAGATTGAATGCTTTGTAACAAATGTGGAATCATATCCATACCTTTCTGGTTGTTTCTTCTCTCTTGCTGATCTTCTAGGTACTTGTTTGGAGCATTCTCCAACCTCTTGCATCTTTGCTTTGGCTCTTGACTTCCATAGCTTGTAATCCCTTTCTCTTTCATCTTGGTCATCGTCTGTATCACTTCTTGGATCCTGGACCTGTGTATCATGCTTCCTTCCTAATTGATGAGAGTCAGAATCAAGATCATATGGTAGTGTTACCTTTTGTTTGTCTTCATCATACCAAGACCTGTGTTCTTCAAACACAATATCTCTACTTGTAGTGAATTGCTTGGTTGAAGGATTGAAGAACCTGTAACCCATCTGAGTTGAATCATATCCAATAAACACTGCCTTTGTTGCCCTTTCATCTAGCTTACCTCTTATTTGTGATGGTACATGAACATAAGCTAAACAACCAAAAACCTTGCAATGTCCAAGACTAGGTTTTCTTCCATGCCATGCTTCATAAGGAGTCATACCTTGAAGTGATTTGGATGGTAGTCGATTGACAAGGTATACTGCAGTTGAAATAGCTTCTGCCCATAGATAATGTGGCAACTTCTTCTCTTCAAGCATTGTTCGGGCTGATCCAACCAATGTCTTGTTTCTCCTCTCTGCAATTCCATTTAGTTGAGGAGAGTACCTGGTAGTCACTTCCCTTTTGATACCTTTTTCCTGCAAGAACTCATCAAAATCTTTGGAGAAGTATTCTCCCCCTCCATCAGATCTGACCTTCTTTAGTGATCTACCTGTATGATTCTCCACATGTGCAAGATACTTCTTGAAGCAATCAAACACTTCATTCTTACTCGTGATAAAGTATAGAACAGTCCATCTACTATGGTCGTCAATAAATGATACATAATACCTTGATCCTGCCAATGAAGGTTCTTGACTTGGTCCCCATACATCTGTATGTACTAAGTCCAATAGGTTGTTGTGGATGTAGCCTCTGTGGTTGAATGGTTGTCTTTGTGCCTTCCCAATCTGACATGCATCACACCTGTTGATCATGTGTTGCTTTGATATGTTCGGCAGTCCTAGAACACTTTGATCCCTGCATATATCCTTCAAGGTTCTTTCATTCACATGAGCAAGTCTCTTATGCCACACTTCAAGCTCACTTAGGGTTTGAGACCCAAAGTTGAATAGAGCAATGTTCCTGGTTTCTCCTACTTCAAAAGTAAAGAGCCTACCATGCTTCTCACCTCGGGCTATCTTCTTGAAGCCTTGACATGGATCTTCCACAAAAGCTCCATGTTGGGTGAACCTAACTTGCAAGCCTTTTTCAACTATTTGGCCTACACTTATTAGGTTTTTAGTGATAGTGGGTACATAGAGAACCTTACTCAGAATGTTTGTCCTGCCATTGGAAGCTTTGACATTGCCAATCTTCTCCACATTGTGCTTTGTGTCATCCCCTGTTTGCACTTCATGTCTATGCTTTGGACTTTCCAAATCAGATAGAAGAGCAATGTTGCCTGCAACATGATTCGAACATCCTGAATCTATGTAGAACAAATGATCATCTTCTTTACCTTCTTTGTGGCTTAGATTCATGAGAAGCAAAGAGTCTTCATGTGGTTGATCTTCTGAATAATTGTTGTAGTCCCTTCTATTATAGCTTCTATTGTTGTTGTTGAAGTTGTGTCCACCTCGGCCTCTATTGCTGCCATATCCACCTCTTCCACTTCCTTTCTGGGTCTTCCCATTGAACCAACAATTCTGAGTGGTGTGGTTGGTCTTATCGCATATGGCACAAGGTTGAACATTCTGACCTTTCGCTTTGTCTTGCTTCGGTCCTTTCTTCTTCCCTTTCCACTTGCTCTTGCTTGCGAAGTTAGCTTGGGAAGTCTCTTCTTCATCTTCTTCCTTCTTCTTGCCTTTCTGCTTCTTATCCTTCTTATCTGCATATAGAGCACTAGATGAATTTCCATGATAAGAGTTACCTTCCTTTATGCTATTGTTGGCTTCTTGATTGAAGAGTTGTCCAAGAAAGATGTTGAAGTCTGGAGTCTGCACATCCATGATGAGATCATAAGCCGTCGTGAAGGATTGCCATTGCTTATCATTTCGAATGCCGTTGAGAATTTGCCTCATGATGAACTCTTCTTCAATTAGCTCTCCAATGGATGCTAAATGATCCGCAACCTCCTTGACCTTGGTAACAAACTCTGTGATGGTTTGTTTGGGCGTCTTCTTCATTTGGTTGAACTCGTTCCAAAGATGATTCTTTCTTGCTTTGGTACTAGCAGAAAAGAAAGTCTCGAGGGCACCCCAAGTCTCTTGAGATGTCTTGCATCCTCTAATATGTGGTAATAGAAAGTCAGAGATAGAGTTTAGTATGTACGACCTTGCTTGAGCATCCTGTGCGCACCAAAGTGTGAGCTTATCTGTCTCCTCTTGTGTAGGTCCTCCCATGGATCTCGGAATAGGCATAGCTTCATCACCTGCTACAATTCCATAAAGATTTCTACCTTGCAAGTAGGCCTCCATTCTGATTTGCCAAGCCGCGTAGTTGTGTCGATCAAGCTTCTCGATCATTGAGGGAAAGCCGTCACCCATCTTGAACTATCTATGATACCACTGAAAGAACTTGGAGAAGCTTGTCGAAGGTAGAAAAGTGCGTTTCGAAGTGATGAAGTTTGGTCAAGCCAACCGGCACAAGACCAGCCCTTGAGCTTTTGGAGACTCAAATAGACCTTATAGGCATGCTATAAGTGCAAAGAAACACACTATGTACCTTGGAGTATCAAGGAGAATGAGTCGATACAAAACAGATAAGTTCGCGGGTCGACTAGCTCAAAAAACTTACTATCTATGGAAGAGACAATGAACTTCAAATGCCCATAGCGACCAGCGTGATTACAATTAAAAAAAATCCTTTTATGGGAGTGATACACATAGGGTTGAGTGTATGGAATGCACAAAAGTATAAGGAATAAGCAAAATATGCTACAGGAATGAATGCGACATTCACCGGTGGTACCTCCTATTTTTCAGGAATACATAGAGATTGACCCCGAGGCAGAAAAACTGAGATTTCTCCAAATCTGCTGAACCAAATGCTTTGCAAATTTACAGGCATAAACTAGACACTAATACCTTTCCAATGAGTCCTCTTGCACTCAATTTGAAGCTCTGAGGAGAGAGCAGCAGCCTCTGCAAGATTACTGTTGGTGAAGAAGATGATGCAGAAATTGAAGGAGCAAGACAATGATGGTCACAAGTGTATGTATATTGCTTCCATGTATTTTACAAGTGATTCCAAGTCTTTATATAGACTCTAAGAGTGTTCCACGACTTTTACAACTTGCATTTGAATTCAATGAAGGTAGGAATGGTTGTTGGAGGGAATCAAATCACTTTCCTACAATCAAGGAAAAAAGTCAAGATCTTGATTGATCTATTTTTAGGTGATTGATTGCTTGATTGATTGCTTGATTGAATGCAACCTCAACCACCACAAATTCGTGGAATATGGGCTCTATATTTGTACCTTTACATGTGTAAAGCTCAAGGCTTTTACAATGGTAAATGAGCCATCAAAAATCTCTCAAAAAAATACAATAAATGAGCATATGAAAAAGAACTCTCCAACGGATATTCTTTCGATGCGATATCCTTTGATGTAGATCAAATCCACCTCAAGCATAGTGTAAGCTTGATGTTCCAACATGCATGTGCATGGGCATCTCTACCATCCCAACGAATTTGCTCTGCAGTAGGTGCAACAGAAACTGCAGCACAAACAGGAATATGTAGAATATCATCATCTTCGACACCTTTTGCATCAACTTCAGTACTTGCAGTTGTAATAGTTGGAGGTGTGATAGGATGTTTTTCAACACCCTACACAATGTTCCACAGTCCTTTCACAACCAATACATGTCGCATCATATAAGCCCATAACGGGTAGTTGGTACCATCCAACTTATCCTCAATAGCCAACATACGAAATACATCACTACTTTCAGCCATGGTCGGTGACTAAAATAACTTGATGCAAAAAATTGACTGTATCTCAAAAAGTTGAATAGAACTGCCTACACTAATTCTACTAAACATGTAGACTTCGAGACGCTTATACTGACGAACCAAAACTGGTATATACCTTTGGCACAAAAAGATGAAATAGCCTACAAAAGCGCTACGATAGTGTGTTCGGAGGTCGAAATGAGTTCAGATCATGATTTCGACACCACAAAATGAAGCTATTTTGATCTCTGAAACACCTTGAGTATGCTCACCAAAATTTGTGCGATTCTAAGACTACAACCACAGAGGTGTCGACTATACCCTGCATGAAGCGACGAGCTTCTCTGATACCAATTGTTGGAGTTACATGTCTCTGGAAGCATGCAGCAACATAAGGAAGAAGAATCTTGGAGCACAACACACGCTACTGAATGTATTACCATTAGAATGTACAAAGATAAGTAGCTCGTTAGGGCAATAGGCGTATATACAAGCCGAGGGAAAAAAACCTCCTGAAGAGGGAAAAAAGTGCCCCAGCGGTTGTAGTGTGTTCACACACATCACTACCTAAATAATATCAACACTATCTACATCACTTGATCCAAATATCAAGCTCACATGAGAGGATTCTTCATCAGTAGTGGATGTGCATCCTTATCGACACCTTGTTGACTCTGTACTTTACTATGCCAACATGAGACCAGATATTACCTTTATAGTTGGTATACTCAAACATTTTGCACATCAACCTCCTCAAACACATAAGGATGCTGATTAGAGACTACTATGACACCTTGCGCTCACTCGAAATCATGGTCTTTGGTATAGAAGGGGCATTAGACTTGCTGGATATTTAGATTCAGATTGGGTTTATGATCATCATTCCCGATGATCTTCTTCTGGATACATATTCTTGCTTGGCTCAAGACTTGTGTCTTGGGAAAGTAAGAAGTAGCCTATAGTTGCTCTATCATCCATCACGGCCGAGTATGAAGCATTTAGCTTTGCAGCATGTGAGGCCATTTCACTTTGTTAATTATAATTTGACATTAGTGTTTTTTAGGTTACTTTGACATGTATTCACATCGATAGGAGTCAGCCTTGCCCACCACCAACAATCTTGTGTTCCATGCTCTAACAAAGAACATCTACATCTACTATCATTTCATCTGCGAGAAGCTTGTATCACATGAGATTAATCTAGAGAACCGTACCTCTCATGAGAACCTAGTAGAAATTTTCACTAAGTCTCTACCTCCACTTTTGCTTCAGCCCTTGATGGGCCTCTACATCATTCGACCACTCCAAAATGGAGCTATACAGGGGGTGTTGATGATATGATTTGTCCTAGCTCATTTCCATTTGTGTCCGCATGAGTGCATCTCCATTTTGTATCCAAGAGACACACTCCATTTTCATTTCATTCCATTTTATAGTATATCTCTTTGTATTTTAAGAACCTTTTCATTTGCTTCTACCATTCTATTCGTTCTTCTTTAGGGGGGAATCATCCCACATATGATGTACTTTGGAGAGCCCCCAACTCTATATAAGAAGGGACTCTCCCCTACTTTGTACTTGGTTAGGAGCTTGATGAGTTTACTCCATGCTCTTGGCAAGATCATTTTTTATCCAAGTGACTTTACCCGTTTCTTGGTCTACTCACTTTGAGTCTCTCAAACTCTCTCATTTTTTGAGTACACTCTTCTTTTCATTTTTCTTCCACCCATGTACTCTCTACATTCCGAGGTCTTTAGAATCCTTACCTAGCTAGATTTGGAAAGCTCATCAAGAGAGCTTTCCAATACTACCTTATATGCCTCAATCCAAACTACGGATTGAGAGATACAAACCAATCTCTCTTGGGTAGAATTCTAAAAGTGTTTCTTCTCCCTTAGTACCCTTTCACATGATAGAGTGTGACATGCTTTTTTGAGAGGCCATTGGGTGCCCATGTTATTTGTGAAATCCATTCAGCTTACCCAAGCCTACATCGTAGCCTTTGATACCATTGTTATGTCTCTAGGAGATTTGAAGTGACAACCTCTTGGTTAAGAGTGTGATGAGCTAGCCATTTGCCCCAAAAGCCATGGGTGAGGATAAGCTTGTAATACTCCCCCTTAGGGTGTAGTTCAGCCATCTCCTTGCTTTCAAGGGTGTAGTTCAAGCATCTCCTACCTATCACTTTTATGATAAGAACCCTCTATTACGTGCTTCTACAAAGCACATTGAGATGCACTCTCATTATGTTCAGGAGAGATTCGTTTGGCTTATGTGCCCACACAACATAATGTTGTAGAACCTTCACAAAGGCTCTTAGTAGAGAGAAGTTTGAAGCTTTTCATAAAGCTTTGGGCTTACTTCCTTTTGTGGATTGATTTCATTCTACATAACTTGGAACTTCTTTATGGATGAGTGTGAGCTCCTGGTTCACAACATCACTCATAGGGTGGATTTGTTCATATATTTTGGAAGTGACTTGTGTGAACACACTCAAGATCAGTAGCCACCTTTTTCCCACTTCAAGAGGGTTTTTACCCAATTATATATGTGGTTATAACCCTAATGGGATACTTATCATTCACTTGGTAATACACTCATTTTTTTGCTCCAAGTTGCTTCTTTTTTCCTCTGTTGTTTGTATGCTTCAATAGATAACAACTTCTTGTAGATTTCGAGGCTTCATAGTGAGAGGATTCTCACTTATAAATTGTGCTATGCTGTCTAATAAAATCTTCTTTTCAGTTTATTTTCACTTTCTAAAACTTCTATGAGAAAAATTCATATAATTTTCAGATAGAGTTAATTTACATTTTTCTAAACTTTGTCTAATTTTCAACTTCCTTGTGTGCCCATGTATCAATTCAAAGTCAACTAAACCATGCTTGTGTGATTTCTAAGAGGTTCACGAGAGTTTCCAAAAAATAAAATTCTAACTATAGTAATCATCATAACATCACCAAATCATTTCATATTCCACTTACCTTATAGTCCCAAACATTGAGATTCATTGCATTATCACCACTAGAATTCATGCCAATAATAGGGAGGCCACATATGCATACATTCATGTCATGTTTGTATATGAGGTCTTTTGGAAGTCTTCACTTAACTTGCGATGGTGTAGAACCTTTTTCTCGCCGACAAATTTATATTTATTTCAAGTTTTGGTAGATTGTATGATTTTTGCACAAGTTGATATGTTATGTGTCAGGTTCGCATGACAAATGTTCATGCGTGCACGCGCGCATATAGTATGCTTTGTCGCCTATGAGACACGCATCTAGGAATGAACACTGGAAATCAAATATGTATAACTTGTCATAATCAGCCATGCTGGTCTACTAGTCATATTGAAAAGGCATAATAAATGTAGTTATTTTATATTTAATTGCTATTTCATTGTAAAAGTTTGTAGAAATTCCTTCTTTGAGGTGCACCAAAAGTTACCATGCAGTTCTTCTATGTCCTCATACATGGTGGAGAACATCTCTAATAAAGAAAATAGTTACCATTGTACTTGAGGTTCTCACAGATCAGAGTTTTGGGATGATCTAAATCATTCTGTAGTTTTTCCTTGGATGATTTATTGCCATGTAGTAATATTTTCTCAAAATTCGTCAGTGTAGTCTATCACCTGGCCCTTCAAAGGAATTGCCTATCCATTCGCCTGTCTGCAACTCTTTGTACCTCTGCTTCATATATCTGCACAATTCATAACTCCAAATGCACCGCGTTTTCAGCTCAAAAACCAAGTTAGCTTATATGGACGACTCCCATGGAAACTTCATTGCATAGACGGGTACACAACATACTATGTAATTTCCTAGAGGCACGCAATGGTTCTTGTTCAGTAAGATTTATAAAATGTGGTGATGTCACCCTTCCATATGCACAAACTCATGAAACTTTCTTCGAAAAGTGGAGCCCTGTTGGTGTGCAGCTCTAACTACAGGCATGGCTTCAAGACCAACTTGATAAGATGGTGCAACTATGGTGAAAGCATATTTCTGAGATATACATATCCAAGCACAACGAGAGCAAGCGCAGCATATATGAATTGCAGTTATCTTATTTATTGATAATAGCGTAGCAAAAGAGTGCCACCTCATCACTTGTGCCAATGGGACTAAGTGGAACAAATGTTTAGATTTTAAATAGTTTCTACCAGCACATTATCTAAACTCGCACTTAAAGTAGGATAAAATTCTTTTACTTTGATCACAGGCTTTAAAGCTTGAAATTTCTCACCGTCTTTGAGCTTGCCAAAATCTCACGAAGGGGGTTAGAACTCTTAAGAAACTGTTAGAGACTTAAATGCATCTATCTCTGAACCACATTTCCTTGATAGAGTAGAATAGTACTGCTTTCATATTACTAGTTATACGAATCATATGTTTTGCCTTTGCCTATGGCTTGTCAATCAGTATACTTTTGACATAAGCTCTTGTAACAGACAGATCTTAATGCATATGCAAGGCAAAATTAGTGCAGTGAGGAGCTTTTTCATATGGTTATTGGAAATAGATGCAAATTTATCCGTAACGCCTGAAATCGTATCCAATTAATATATTAGTGTAGATTGCCCAAACATTCTGAGGGAGTGAATCGAGCTTAGTCATATTCCCAGGGAAGGAGAAAGAACATTAAATAAGCAGTCACTTGGTATTTCTAGAGATGAGATCGTTGTGCCTGAAGTAAACTTGGTTGTTGATTTCATCGATGTAATACGTTCGAAATACGAAGGAAATTATAAACCGAGGATTTGCGAAAGGAGATGAGATAGGAAAGCAGATGGGGCGGATTGTAAGGTCTGCACAATCAGTAACCAGATGATAGAATGGATTCTTAGCATTATGTTAGATGTGGGATGACAAATAGTCAGGGATCTGGTGGAGAGATGGAGTGATGAGGGGTGATCTCCGTTGATAAAATTCAGATGATCGCGTCTCTGCACACTTAGTGAACAGACGACGCGGATGGCCTTTGAACTGGGAACGCTCTTTTGCAGAAGATTTCTAGAAGTATGATCAGGACTGGAGTTCTGGAAATCGTGTGGCTGACACAGAGGAGTGTTGGACTCATAATACCATGGAGCTATGGAGTCGAAATGAAAGAGCTTTATTTGGTGTTGCCCGGGAAGAAGTTTAGAGCGAGATGAAACAAAGGACTTTGAAGAATGATGATGAAGCGCGAATGTCATGAAGATGATAAGATTTTCAAATTGCTAATCAGGTGAGAAGAAAGATCTGCCGATTAAGGAAGATCTCCATTCCTAGTAGTACTGCTAAGGCTTGGACTCGGAATGGGAAAGGATTACTTTAGTGATAAGGCTCCTCCTTGTAGTACACATCAGGCTTGGGCTTGTAGTAGACAACATGACTGGGCTTTTCGTGGTGGTAGTACTTCTTGTAAAAGACCACCACTTTGGGTTTGAGCTTGTGGTAGTATGGCTTCATCGCTTTGTAGTAGTGTCGAGCTTTTTCATGATACTGGTTCTTCAGCTGGTAGAAGGATTCCTGGTCCTCCTCCTTCTTGAAGTAGGTAGATGGACTAGAATAGTACTCCTCGGACTGTCCCCCCTCGTAATAGCCGGCATCGACGCTAACCAGGAGACTGCATAGAGCAAGCGCGCAAGCAAGAAGCAGAAGACGATACAACGCCATTCTCAAAGATAACGCCTGTTCGCAAATAGATAGTAAACCTCTTCAGATATGAATTTGTGCGGCGAGGGACTGCATGTTATATTGCTCTGGCTATGTTGTAACGCCAGGATTTTCCATCCGTCAAGGTGATGGAGTGATTGAAAAGTAGGATGCCATCACCTGGCGAAGACAGCTACGATGATGATGAAGTGCAATCTAGTGGTCTGATGAGGCTGGCACGCAGCAACGCTGGCTCTACCGCAAGGGATGCGCGACGCACGAGAGATGATTCATCGCATCTACAGTTCAGCACAACATAATTAGTAAAACGACATCAAAGACAGCGTACTTTAAGCTGTGGCGCTCAAAATAAACGATTCCATTGTCTTGAGTGAGTCACTGCTCTGGCTGATTCTCCGCGTGCCTGGATTGATGATCTCCTTCTAAAATTAGTCAAGTCTCCGACATGATGAAGCTGTCCCATCTCGTACCCTGAGATATATTTAGAGTGTACATGAATTTCCCCTTTTTTTTTGAGAAAATAGATAAACATAATGCACTTTGAACCCTATGTTTCAGCAAAACAAACACATGGAGTCCAAGCCTACATAGCCAAGTGGTTTGACGCCTTGAGTCTCTCGGAGGAATTCCTAAGTTCAAGTCTTGGTTGGACATGTATCTATGATTTCCTCATAGATGGGTGCCTCTACCTTATGAGATTGGGTGTGTAAGTGTGTTTTCAATTCACTGTACTCCCAAAAAAAACCAAATACCAAGAAATGACCTATTCTCCATGATATTGCATGCTACTTACTGGGTATATGGAATAATTCAAAATAGAACCTATTAATAAGTGTGGTATTGTGTGAAATGCAATTATAGCGAAGCTCTTAAAAAAATATAGCATATGAGAGGTTGATTAGCACCCTTTGTATATATTTGTGGATTTTCATGTACCTTTCTTTGTGTAAATATAATTGTAGTTTCATGGAAAATTTATACGTGCTTAATTAAAATTGCTTACTTTGCATTCATGGCTATTATCATTTGTTGCAAGCCTTGAAGTTTAATTTCTAGCTCAAAATTCAAACTTACCATAATAAAGTTAAATTACATGAACATAATGGACAGAGTACTAACGAAAGATAACATATATAATATCTATCATCAATTCATTCTTTTCACATGAATACATGAGTTTCTAAATAGGG